>CAUYPK010109776.1:0-19092 GCA_963574355.1 Loris lydekkerianus | reverse complement strand
AGTGCTGTGGTGGCCCTAACGAACCTGTGGTCCCAGTGCTGTGGTGGCCTCAGCGGACCCCTGGACCCAGTGCTGTGGGGGCCTCAGTTGACCCCTACTCCCAGTGCTCTGGTGCCACATCAGAACCCATGTACCAGTGCTGACGTCGCCAGAAACAAACCCTTGTACCAGTTCTCAGGTGGCCACAGCGTACCCATATTCCCAGTGCTGTGGGGGCCTCAGCGGACCCCTACTCCCAGTGCTATGGGGCCTCAGTGGACCCCTGGTCCCAGTGCTGTGGGGGCCTCAGCAGACCTCTGGTCCCAGTGCTGTGGTGGCCTCAGCGGACCCCTACTCCCAGTGCTGTGGGGGCCTCAGCGGACTGCTACTCCCAGTGCTATGGGGCCTCAGTGGACACCTGGTCCCAGTGCTGTGGTGGCCCTAACGAACCTGTGGTCCCAGTGCTGTGGTGGCCTCAGCGGACCCCTGGTCCCAGTGCTGTGGGGGCCTCAGTGGACCCCTACTCCCAGTGCTATGGGGCCTCAGCAGACCCCTGGTCCCAGTACTGTGGGGGCCTCAGTGGACCCCTACTCCCAGTGCTATGGGGACTCAGCGGACCCCTGGTCCCAGTGCTGTGGTGGCCTCAGCGGACCCCTGGTCCCAGTGCTGTGGGGGCCTCAGCGGACCCCTGGTCCCAGTGCTATGGGGGCCTCAGTGAACCCCTGGCCCCAGTGCTGTGGTGGCCTCAGTGGACCCCTGGTCCCAGTGCTGTGGGGGCCTCAGTGAACCCCGGGTCCCAGTGCTGTGGTGGCCCTAGAGGACCCGTGGTCCCAGGCTCACTAATGCTGCTGCAGTGAGAAGGTGATGGTGGGAGCTGACGCAGGGTGTGGGGCTGCAGCTGATGGCTGATGGGTCCTCCCTATATGAGCACAGTCACTGGATGAGAATTCCTGGGGTGCTCCTTTCCTCTCTCCCCTTACGTATTTTATACTTTCCGTCATCCCAACATTCTGGAAGATCCTAAAGGGTATGTCATAAAAAAACAAAAATTAACAAAAGGTGGCCTGGAGGCAGATTCCAACAACAGGGCCCTAAAGGCAGGCTCCAGTCTGTGCCTGGAGCAAGAGCCTGAGGGTAACACAGCCCAGCAGTCCTCCTGGAGGGGAGTGTGAGGCCAGCAAAGCCCAGCAGTCCTCCTGGAGGGGAGTGTGAGGCCAGCCCAGCCCAGCAGTCCTCCTAGAAGGGAGTGTGAGGCCAGCACAGCCCAGCAGGTCTCCTGGAGGGGAGTGTGAGGCCAGCACAGTCCAGCAGTCCTCATGGAGGGGAGTGTGAGGCCAGCACAGTCCAGCAGTCCTCCTGGAGGGGAGTGTGAGGCCAGCCCAGCCCAGCAGGCAGAGGCCATCCTGCATGGGCAGGCCCAGATTGCCACAGCAGTACTCCACACTCACTGCGCCCAGTCACTCATTTCATATTCTCCCAGTGAAACTTTGGGCGAAGTGTTTTTATTGTCTCTATTGTACCGCTGAGGAAGCTAGTGTAGAGAGTGTCCCGGAACTCCCCCAAGTCACAGTGAAAGGGGACCTGTGATTGGCATTTAGAGAGCTGACTTGAGCACTGGATTGCAAGCACCACCTAATGCTAATCCAGGACACGTGAGTTCCGAGTAGCCACTCCAAGGAGTGAGGGGCCACGCCTCATTGCTGAGTATCCCTGCAGTCACCTTTGAAGTATCCCCCCTGGGAAGCTATGCACCAATGCTAGTGCCTAGTCCACCCTTCAAAGCAATTTTTCTAGGATGAATTCATGAACTTAACTGTAGACTTCATTCAATGACAGCTCTGATGGTCATTCCAGAAAAAGAGTTCCAAAATTGCTTTGAAGGGTGGGCTAGGTGCTGAGCACCCAGAAGGCGACTGTGTGACACACCGCAGGGAGGAGTCTATGACTTGGCCGTCCGACCTCGTGTCCACACGTATGCACGCGTGTATGTATGCACACACATGATAGAATGTTATCGACCTTACAAAAGGAGATCCTGGTGCTTCTGACGACATGGGTGAACCTGGAAGATGTTATGCCAAAAGGAGATAAGCTAGATATGGAAAGAAGATACTGCCTGACCTCTCTCATGTGGATCTAATAAAACAAAACAGAAATTCTTAACTACGTAGAAGCAGAGTAAACAGTAGGTACAAAGTGGGGGGATGAGAAATTAGAAGTCAAAAGTATAAACTTGCAGGAAAAGTAAGTCTAGAGGTCTCACATGCAGGGTGGCGAGTGCAGTTGATAATATTCTGTCATGTACTGGGAGTTTTCTGACAGTGGACTGGAGGCACTTTCAGCACAAAAATTAAAAGATAACTGTAAGATGATGGCTACATTAGCTTGACTATAATAACCATTTTATTGTAAATTTACGAGTATGTATCAAAGCTTCATACTAGACACCTTAAACATAGACAACTAAAAAAAAAATCTGTACCACTCAAAGAGAAAGCTGCATTTCAAGGTTTAAAATGACTCGGGCAAGAGCCACGTGTGGAAGGGAAGAGAAGGAGGCCTGGCCCAGAGAGCAGTGTCAGGGAAACAAGAGCCCCAGCGCAGAGACGTCACAGGCGATTCTAAGAGAATGAATCAGATTGCTGATATAAAAATCGCTGGAGGAAGTTTTATGCTTAGCCCAGCGTTGCTTCCGTTGCTCAAAACTTCCTTTGTGGAGAAAAATTAGAATCTAAAGTAGATTCTTCAAATGCCTGAGGTCATGGCAAGTTTCTGAATCGTGTCTAGATTTGTGGAATAAAATAAAATCATTCTGAGCTGAGTCTAATGATCAAGGTGACTTAACAACCTGGGTACTAACACTTTGGGGAAAACATGAGAGATAAGTATAAAGTAATAAGACAAATTTTCTTTCATGGTTAATATACTCACTTTGATGCTATTTTCCCAAAATGGAACAGAGGCGAACTGTGAAAATACATCTAGCAGCTCTCAAAGTAGCTACTCCCATGCAGATGAAGGTTTTCTGGTGTTTTTCCTTAAAAAGGGAAATAATGGTGTGACTTTTAGGGAATTACAAAGCTATTCTAATATGCAGTTTCTTCATAACTTTGCCTACTCCTATGGTTGTCAGGAAGATCAAATGGCAGAATGTGCAGGAAACTCAGCGCAGTGCCTGAACATATCGAGCACTGGACAAACGTCAGCTAACGTTGGTGTGCAGCACCTTCCATTTTCAATTCGCTCTGCGGAGAGCCTTTATGAATTATCTTCTATTTCATGCTCACAACCTTCCCCCCCACTTAGGGATTACAACCTCCATTCAACAAATGGAGACACCTAAGTCTCAGCACCATTAAGAAGCTCCCCGTCTCAGCGGTGAGTAGCAAGGAGCAAGAACCCTGGGCATCCCGCAGGCTCCATGTCCAGTGCTCTGCCCCCTCTCCACAAAGCCTCTTGCGCGTTGCACTCGCCGCCTTCCAGACAAGAGTTCTTTCTGAAGTAGGCTGTCTCTTATGCCAAGTCAACAAACAAGGTTTGTTAGTGGATTTCTACTTTGAAAGTCCTAATCTCCGATCCTCACTTATTTCCTGAGACTTGGCCTCAAAACAACATCAAATAGAAAATGCAGCATGGAAACACTATGGACTGGAAACCTTCATGATGAGGGGCACAGCACTTAGCAGCCTCCCTTATCATCTGCGGGAAGCATTTGTGGAAATTGAACTTCTCTTTGGAAAAGATCAGCCAATCTCCTGTGGTTGATTTGGCTATAACTTTCCACTTCAAATTTCTAGTTTTCTATATTTACTTGGAGCGTGTCTTCAGCTCAGAAGGAAATGTTTGCTGGAAGAACTGCATGAATTTCTCTCCCTGGACAGCAGTTGGGATACCCTTCACTGTGTTGCTGTCTCTTTACTTAGCCGATGTTACCGGGGTCATTTGCAGCCCAGGGACTATGACCTCTCCAGCCCACCACCCTGTGCAATGATCCTGCTATGGGCATTATTCTGGTGTTCTGACTCTTGGGTAAATTGTTTCCTTCTCTGTTTACTTTTGTATATTGAGGTTTCATTTAGTAAAAATGACCTTATAGTTATTTTGACTCTGTGGTGACTGCCGTGCCTGCTGAACTAATGATGGCCTAGCCTTCTGAGCATTCTTGCAAGGGACAAGTGTTGGCCATCCGCATTTATACTGTGGATGGTTCCACGTGGGGCTTGTCCTGAGCACTTAGGACACACCATCTTATTTCTAATTATGTCTGTCTCCCTACTTATCTGGAAGGTGCTATGGATGTGGCATTGTTACCAGTAATTTCTGTAATCAAGAATTAAGACAAGGGCAGCGCCTGTGGCTCAAAGGAGTAGGGTACTGGCCCCATATATGGGAAGTGGCATGCTCAAACCCAGCCCTGGCCAAAAACTGCAAAAAAAAAAAAAGAATTAAGACAAAAGTGAACTTTTTTTCCTTAGACAATTAGTATTTAAAACAATTGGGCTTAGATATTTGAGTTGGAAAAGGAAGTCCAAGTTTGGTTCCCTGGGGTTCAGGGTGAGTGCATTCATCAGAAGTGCACATTTACATTAGTTTACCCGAAGACATACTCTTTTGTACAAAGATGGAATAGAGCAGGAAAATGTTTGCAGCATTCCCACTTGCCAACCCAGGAAACACTCATCCTGCAGACAAGCAGACAAATCCATCCTCATGCTCCCTTCCTCCAGCGGAGTCACTACCATGGCTCTTAATGGCTAATCTCTAAACATCAAGTTCACCTTTTACAAAGAAACTTGGAGGTCGTCTGGTTCAAGGGAACCAACCAGACTTGTTGTTTTCTGAGGTCTCAGAAAGGTGCTCACCAACTCTTCCCCAACAACTTCAAAGATGGAACCCCTCCCTCTTTAGACGGTGACCATTGCTTTTCTAAACAATTCTGTTAGAACGTTCTTTTTGTGTTGACGCAAAGTCTGGATTTTATAACTTTTTCCTATCTGTTCTAATTCTATCCTCAGGAGCCAAACCAAACAAAGTTCTGCCCCACAATAGTGCTGTAAACACTGCAGGAAGCTCTGTCATCCATCCTGTGTTTTTTGCCTCCAGCAAAACCCTTGTTCTTTAAGTATTCCTTTCAAGTCCTGGTTACTTCTGTGGCCCCCGCCACTCCTACTGTGGCTGCCCTGCTTTGACCTTGGGCTAATTCTGGCACAAGGTGAGGATGCCCCCACACACACACTTTGAAACATTCTCTTGGATTTCCTCTGATAGACTATTAAGTACCCAGCCACCAATTAAAGTCAGAAAGTAATCATCGTTGAGTATAGTACTGGCTGTTGTAGGCTCTTGTATCCAGTCTTCTGGCTCTGGTCAGCCGTAGGTTGGGGTAGAGAGGTGCTCTCTGAAGTCCCATTTACTCTAGTGGCCGTTTCTCCTTCTCGGAAGACGAGGTGTCCATAGCCCCAGCTGGCATTACTCTGAGGCAGAGGGTGTCAGGGAAGAGCAGGAAGTCCCCATCCCTCCAGGACAAAGTGTAGAAGTTAGGAAAAAGTTTCCAGGTGACTTGATATGCACGTCCCCTTTCAAGTATTGAGAACAACTTCCCTAAAGATTGGTCTGCCCTTTGAAGAAAGACAACTGATTTGTCCTTCCTGGGATCCAAAGGACAGGCCCAAGCAAACCCACTTACATCTGTTCTTCCACTGTCTCATATCTTTAAGAAGAAAAGAGAAAAGGTTGTCTACAAGGTTTGAAAGCTGATTCTTGACTCTGATGTCCACACACAAACTATTTGTTAGGAACACTGCATCCCACAGGGACACAAAGTTCCCCTATTGTTTAAATCCCCTCTCGGAAAAGCTTGAGTTCTCTCCCAGGATGCCAAGCCAACCTCTCTACTGATGTTTTGAGGGGCCCAAACAATGTCCAGACCCAAGTTCAGAAGGAATTACATTTGAAGCTTAATGTCCTGGAACTTTTTTTTTTTAATTTCAAATTTGTTATTTTAAGCACGCATTGTGATTTAATGACTCTTTTTGGGATTTCGGTTTGTGGCTGAGGCCCAAGAGCTGAGGAATGCATGTTTAATTTTTTTCAGCCTATAGCCAGTGTTTAATCTTAGACTAAATAGATGCACATTTTAGAAATCCCACAGAATCACTGAGAAAAGCACTGCTGTTTATATAAATGCTTGCTTGTTGCAGTGAATTTAACTAAAGGAAACAATCAGATCTGGTGCCAGAGACTTTGTGGAACTCTAGTAGGTTCTTAATTTCTCCCTCATCTATGTCCTTACAGGACTCCACCTGCAGGTCTAGCCCTGGACTTGTTTATGGCCTACCTTTGGAGCTGATCTTTGTGCTTCCAGCACCCGGCACAGTGGGTGTTCACTCTCTGGAGTAAGGCTAAGTGTTGTCAGCCTCTCCTTGAAGCTGTGAAAGGAACAGGGTAGAGCTAGAGGCATGAGGAGACAGCATCATGGTGGGGCTTTGAGAAAGAAGAGCCTGTCTTACTCCATAAAGTATCTACTGAGGCATCAAAGTTTCACTTGAATATGCGTCTCTGAATGTCAGAAAGGTCGAAAACTCCTGGTCACACAGGACAGAACTGTCTCAAAGCTTCTCTTTTGTTGCTGTGCTCAGTAGACTTAGTTCCTAGAGAAAAAAGTCCATGTCTTATTCATATCTGGACCCACCTCCACGTGCACAATAGAAGTGCACAGGCTTTTAATATCTGAAGAAGCAAGTGACCGAATGCTCAGGGTGGGTTAGGAATGCACGCAGATGGTTCCTGCCAACTTCTCAGACACACCAGCAGAAACATGATTTCCCAGTCGCACGCACAGAATGCCTAGAAGCAATTACTTTTGTTTCCACTGCTGGGCATGAATATGCAAAAAGTGGCCGTGTCACCCACATAGATGCACAACATACACAGAGAAGGAGAGTGACACTGATTCCCAAAGCGGAATCCAGCCACACAAAGAGACTGTTTTTTTAAAGAACCAGTAGATTGAATGCCTGGAGACTTAGTTCTAAGTTCAGTGAATTTGGTGACAATTGGAGGACAAATGTATTTTTTGGCACACTTGAGGTGGAAATAAGTGAGGAAAGAGGGTCACTCCTGGGCCCACCAGCTGGCAAGGGCACGCCAGCCACTTTAACGATAGCGGAGGGGAGGCCGTCAGGGTTTCCAGGGAATTTTAACAGTCCTGCGGTCAGAGCTCCCCGAGTAAATAGCTTCCATTTCCACTCCTGCAGCCAGCTGGCCAAGGGGGGACCACCTAAGTCGTCTGCCCGGGAAGGAAAGGGAAAGGCAGGTTCTCTTCGCCTGAAATCCCACCATTAGAAGGCTGTGCTTTTGCTGAAGACTTGTTCCCCATTAAAATTTAAACACTACTAAGAGAGATGATATGTTCAACTTCTGTTGCTCTTTTCAAGTCTGTTTCTACTTATGAATGGGCTTTAGTTTAGATGGGGGTAGGAGAGCGAGCAGAATGAAGGGGCCCCACACCCCCTCCAGCCTGCCTGTTCTGGAGACTTCACAGCCTCGGGGGCCAGAGGCGGAGCACACCTCCAGCACCTTGATGCGGAACTTGGCCTCATGACTAGCCTTGGCCAGTGGAACAGACAGGACACGAGGGGAGCCTGGAGAGGCAATGGCTGGACAGCTCTCACACCTGCACCACCGCTGCAGAACACACCCCTTCGGCCAGTGCCCTAGCCCCTAGGATGTCCTGGGGCAGCCAGGATCCTGCGCTAAGCCATCCAGGAGGGCTAAATCCCTTAGGCTCCTGACCTGGGTGGGGGTGTACATCTGGGGACACAGAGCTTCGAGACTGTTCCCTGCGTGTGTCCTTGTGGTGGCCAGCAGCTGATGCACTGGAGGAAAACAAGACCCAGGATGGAGAAGGCTGGGAACTTTCCAGGGAGGA
Source organism: Loris lydekkerianus (assembly GCA_963574355.1). Taxonomy (NCBI): domain Eukaryota; kingdom Metazoa; phylum Chordata; class Mammalia; order Primates; family Lorisidae; genus Loris; species Loris lydekkerianus. The sequence continues at coordinate 11,183 of CAUYPK010109776.1, read as the reverse complement.
TTTGCTTTTCTCACAACTGTGTATTCCTGAGCTGCCCGCACATCCAGGCTGCCACAACAGGACACATGATGGCAATGTCTCGTTGGCTGATGCCTTCCCTCCACGCAGGGACGTGTGACAGTTGGCCTTTATGACTCCCTGCCATTGAGGGAGGGACCAGGAGTCATGCCATGGCTAGTGTGGGCCATGACTGTGCCTTAGGGCGGCCTTCCTGGCCTGTGTGGGCCTCACTACAGGCCTGTGAGTTTGGACTCTTGTCCCTTCTACAGACGAGAAACTGAAATCTAGAGACATTAACTTCATGCTTTAAACCAGGGGCCGTGAAGGGCCCTGTGTGTGACAAGCCTGTGGCAGTTCTGTCACAGCACCCGACTCTACTGTATGGGCCCAAAAGGTAGAAAGTGCGTCAGAGAATGACATTTATGAACCCTGACACTGAATCTCATAGACTTTTCATGTCAAGAAATAATGTTCTCTGGGATGTCCTCCCCCACCCCACCAAACTTAAAAAGCAGAAGCCATTTTTAGCTCACAGGCTCTATACAAGCATAGGCAGTGGGCCGGAGCTTGCCACCCCCCTGAGGTATCTGTCGGGGCATAGAGTCAAACCTATAAAAATTTTGCAACTGACTGGGAGGCAAAAAAACAAAAACAAAACAAACAAACAAAAAAAAAAACAACCACCAACTTTGTAGAGTTTGGACATTTCTTAGGTTCTGTTGCCTTTATTACTGGCACAAAATACTCTTATGTTTAAAAAAAAATCAAGTGAATCTCTACCTCCCTCTGAGAAGGGCACAAAACCTAGAAGTGCAGACACCGTGTTTGCAGGTGGTTTGGAATCAGCTAGAAGATTGAGACATGTGCCTGTGTGTGGGGATGTGCTGAGGACGGGTCGGTCGGGGAAGGTCAGAGTGTGAGGTAGGAGCACAGGCCGTGCTGTTGCCTGCATCTTGCAGACAGGGAAGTGGGGGCCGGGAGTGGCCCAGCAACTGACTCAGACCCGCTGGTTCGGGGCGCAGGCCGGCACTGTGAAGACCACATCTGCATGCTCTGCGCCCTCCAGGGAGGACACTCGCCTTTGGCCCTGGCTGTCCGGCCCCATCTGACTCAGACTCTGCCTGAGGCTGTCCCAGCAGAGCAAAAGAGGAAAATAAATAGTAATGCCAAGATGAAAGGGCCCGCATGGACTGTTTAAAACCATGAGTGGAAAGCAAACCAGTTCTGCCCGCTGGCCAGCGCCTCACTGGTGGCGTTCTGACACTGGAGGGTCTGTGTTTCTCTGTGATAATCTGATTTCCCTGAGGGAAACTGATCTGATGCAATTATTCCACATGCTGTCATGTCCCAAACTGGAGTTTCAGCCATGAGACAGGCCGGGTCCTTTCACACTCTGGCTAATGTGTGCACAGCCTTTCCTTGGAATAAACGCCCCGGCTGCTTCTGCGTCTCTGTCTGTGTCACACTCTATGCCATCCTGTGCTCTGGGCCAGAGTCGGTGCACACCTTGTGACCAGCCTCCCGGGGCCGCCCTTTGTTTCCCAACAGCACAGGTTAAAGTGCACACCAGACTGCGCATTTCCCAGGTTTTTCTCTCCCGGGGGCAGTTACAGGTCCACTGGACGTCTGTGTGTGTAAGAAAGCAGGGTTCCGAGACTGCAGTCCTGCTTTCCCCAGGCCACCCTTTGTTGTCCTTGTGAATTTTTCCTTCTCTGTAAAATGAGTCATTGTGATCATATCTGAGAAAGCATTTTTGAGACTCTGACGGCCCCTATCTAGGTAAACAAAAATTATATGAAGCCCATGAAGTGTCAGTAGCTCAAATTGTAGCAGCCCCCGCCCGAGGGAGGCAATGAGCAAGCTGGATGTGACGGAGCGAAGCCTGAGACCCCACTGGACAGCCCTCCAGGCCCCTGGGGAGGCACCCATGTCGAGCGGGGTCCCCGTGGTGGGTCCTGAGAGGGCGTCCAGACAGCTGGGTGCACTGCTCCCACGCTCCAGAGGACTTCAGTGCTGATGCAAAATGCTCTCTAAAACTGCAGCAACCATCTCTTTGCAACCAACTTCTCAGAGCATTGCTGACTCTTCCCACCCAATTGAAAACAAAAACCTAAGGGAGTAAAAGTTCAAAATGCAGGCAACATGGGATGTGTAAGAAGTTGTGTGCTTCGGATCTTTGTCAACAGTGGTGTTAGTCACGACACATATGTGATTTTATCTTAAGAAATGAAGCAATAATGAAATGGACATTCACCTTTTCTTTTGAGCGTCTTTTCTCTGGACACCAGGCCACCTACCTGTGCTGCATACCCCTGCAACTCAGTGCGGGTCATAACCACAAAGGGCTCCATGGAACAGCTATGGCCTATACTGAGTGGGCATCATGGGACATTTTCACCACGCCCGTTAAAGTGTCAAATGGGACGGACGGGACAGAGCTAGCTAATGGCAGCCCTTTCCTTGGGAACTGTCTTATAGGCCCTGAGTGGTTGCTGGAGGGGGCGAGGTGCATCTATTCACCTCTGGCCTGAACTGGGAGATGTGTGTGTGTGTTTTGCTCACGAGTGGTTGTGTGTACGCTGCACATAGTGCAGGGACCTGGATGCACAGGTGGGGGCTTAAGTCACAACTGTTTGAGGACAGATTGGTAACTAAAATTAAAATCCCATAACTTTCCTTAATCTTTTTTCAGTGTACACTCTGGAAACGCTGGTTTCAGAAATCGGTTGTGTAGCTTTCATTCTTAGAATTTATGTTTACCTGAATGGAGCTGAACCACATTCTTCTTAGTAAAGTATCTCAAGAATGGAAAAGCAAGTATCCAGTGTACTCAATACTAATATGAAACCAATATATAAACATCTACAGGCCCACAGGAAAGATAAAACACAAATATAGTCCGGCAAGAGGGACGGGAGAGGAGGGGGACGGAGGGAGGGCGGTTGGCGGGATCTCCCCTAATGTGCACAATGTGAGGGTGCTCAGCACATGCCCTGGGTGAAAGGCTCAACTGCAACTTAAACTTTACCTTAAAATTGAAAACAGTGTAACCTAAACATCTGTACCCTCCTATTAATTTGAAAAAAAAAAAGGAAAACAACCCAGAAAGGTGGTTAGGAGCTCAGTTCCCCAGAATCTAAAAGCTTCTGAACTTGGGGTCTGACGCAGGCCCTGCTCAGCTGACTTCACTCTCCCACAGACTGAACCAGGAAACTCTACAGTTCAGCTGACCATCTGCCTTATTTTATCCACAGTCTGTTTTTGCTCGTAAGAAGAGAAACACTTCCTTTTTCATCTCTGTCATTTCCTGACTAATTCAGTTAGCTCAGTCCTTGAGTGCACCATGGGAGTAGGGCAGGCATTTCGTTTTTATTCTTCAGTGACATAGATCTCGCTTTTTCCAATTTCTAATAAAGTGACTTTTCTTTCTTATTCAAGCTTGTCTTTTGACTTTCTGATAATCTGAAGAAAAATGGGAACATCATAAATGATGGTAATTCACCCAGAGCTTCTATAAAACTCACAAAGTAAAATCTTTGATGGAAATGAGTTGTTATGGGTACTGACCTTCAAGACTTTAAAAGTTTAAGAGAAAGCTGGGTTTTTGTTTTGCCTCCATGTGAACATTTTCCTGAGGCAGTCTGGTTTTTAGACTGGACCTTCAAGAATGTGGTGCAGCTTTTAGAGAGCTCCTCGAGGGCTGAGGTAGGAGTCAGCCTGTGTCCCCTCTGCCCACAGGGAAAAGCTCCCATCCCAGCCTCTAGGGTCCTCAGAGGTATGAACTCAGGATCATGGGGGCCATGTAGGGTATAGACGCTAATGGATGTCTCTGTGGGGTTAGGAGTGGGGATTCATAGCGTGGGCAGGTGTTACCACAGTCCCCCCCAAACCTGCAGGCATCAGGCCAGGACCAGGTCAGAACCTGCCATCGCTCTGTGAGACGCAGGAGGAGCTGATGGCAGCCCAGGGCCTGCAAGAACAGCTTGGGGTCAACACCCCTTTGGCACTGGCCTCAGGAAAGACAGTGGCACAGTGCTCTAAGCTGGAAGGACAAGGCTTGGGACATGAAGTGACAGGTGACAAAAATAAAACCCTGAGCAGGCTGGGAGCTGACCTCACAAAGGATCCTGTGATGCTTCTGGAATAGCTTATGCCTCACTTCCCATCAAATTTGGATTAACTGTGGCAAAGGAGGAAAGAGAACAAATAAAGGAAATCCACAGATAATCCTGAAACCTCCATTTGAGCTAATAGTTTAAATTCTTTCTATGCCAAGCCAAGTTTTTTCTTGTTCACCCTAGCTGATAATGACGGACAAAATAACCCAAATCTCACTTTAGCCTCCTTACCGGGCCGGCCCCTCCTCAGCGTGTGGATGGGGCTCCCAGGAGGGCCTGAGTCTGGAGACATCTGCTGCAGCCCCACGTGGGAGCTGGAGGGGAGTGGGGCAGGCTCTGGGCCCTGGGTGGATGCTGACGGCCCTGTCCAAGGGCACAGGCCAGCGGGGCCAGGGCAGTGCAGGGCATGCCCAGTGTACCGGGCAAAGCAGGGCCATGAGCAAGGGTGACTTGGGACTTCACTGGACATAACCTGTGTGGAGGCAAAGAGAGGGAGAAGTTGAGAAGGTGAGACACTGGGGAGACAGGCAGTCATGAGGCCGGTCTCTCCCTTTCTCCCTCCTCTCACTCTGCCTCACTCCTCTCTTCATCTCTCGCTCCCTTTCTCCCATGGACATACATCAACTTAACACTATAGGTTTAGACTCAGCACCTGTAGCACAGAGGTTACAGTGCCAGCCACATGCACTGAGGGTGGCGGGTTCAGCCTGGACCAGCTAAACAACTGCAACAAAAAAACGGCAGGGCGTTGTGGCGGGCGCCTGTGGTCCCAGCTACTTGGGAGGCGGAGGCAAGAGAATCGCTTAAGACCAGGAGTTTGAGGTTGCTTTGAGCTGTGACATCACAGCCCTCTACAGAGGGTAACATAGTAAGACTCTGTCTCAAAAACAAAACAAAACAAACAAACAAACAAAAAACTATAGGTGTGGTTGTGACAAAACCAGACCCTAGCTAGAAGCTGATTCAGCCTTAGCATGTCACTGAGGTTTCAATGAGCCTGAAACCCTAAGTACCCCCCACCCTTATGCAGAGGCCAGTGGCCGTCTTCTCCCTCCAGGCACCTCTGAGATGCCCTTTCCTTGGTGCCTCTCGTGAGATGACTTCACCTCTTTTCCTGACCTTCTCTGATCACTTTTCCCGGGGACGTTTGCAACAGTGACTCAAAGTCTGCAGGTCTGGGCTGTAACCCAGTGGTGTCACTAAGGAACTTGGGGACCTCAGGGAGTCACGTTGCTGCTTGTGTCTTTTGCCTCATCCATAAAATGGGAATGAAGTTAGCCAATCTTACTCAGCACACAGAGCTAATGCGAACAAGAGCAACTTACCCTTCCTATCTAATAAGCAAACTCCGAGAACACGTCCTGGGGCCCCACCCTGCTCCCCCATTCCTTGTTATTCTTTCTCTTCTTTTCGGAAGCACCTGTGGCCACGCGAACACTGAACCTCTAGCATTCCCTATTGATATTTTCTATTTGGTAGTAATTGTATAAATGTACTCTGAAAAAATATTTTGACATATCAAATGATGTAAATACAATGAAACAGTGGATAGAATAGTCTTTCCGACACTAAGAATACTCCATAGAGAAAAGGAGGCAAGTTATTATTGAGGAACTGGAATCTTCCAGAGGTACCCGAGGTAAAAAGGGCAGACTGGGCCTCAAATTCCACATAGTTTAACAGGATTGATTCCCATGTAGCTTCTTTGCAGAACACAGATCTCTGGGCCGTCTGGAAAGGCGTTTATGACCACCTCGTGTTCTTTTCCTGTTGGCATCCGCTGTGCTTCCACTTACCAAGAAGCCCCAATGGGTGTCTTGCTGGCTGCCAACCTCTGCTCTGAAACCAGCATTGCCTGTCTTTATTCCGAAAAAATAAAAGCCCACCCTGCTAGAGAATTTCTAAGCCCTTAAAGAGGTCCTTGCTCAAAAGCACTACTCATCCTACTGCGTTATCCTAACTCTGAGGACCGAACATGGTCTCAGCCCTTCCTGCGTCTTCCAGAGGACCTCACTCTCCTCCCCACACTCCCCCAGCCTCCACCACAGCGGAAGAGCCTGACAGTCAGCTTGCCTCAGCTTCCCTGGGCGCCGGGCAGAGGGGAAGACAGCTCTGCCCACACACAGAGCTCCGGGGAGGAGCAGCTCCTCCTCGCTGGAGAAAGCAAGGCTGGTCTCAGCCCAGCCTCGCTGTGGGAGGCACTGCGTCTTGTGTCCACAAGTGCAAGGGCATCTCCCAGCTGGTGCCCTCCACCTCCTCATTACCCTCCTGGAGGCCTGGGCTCAGGGCCACTCACACAAACCCAGGCCTGGAATCACAGCGTTCCCTGCTTCCTAAGGGAGCAGACAGATGTTCCTAGCAGACTTTAGAGCTCAGCTGTCATGGAGAAGCAAACAGAGGTGTCACATCAAACACCATCAAACACACCTCCACTTTTCCACCAAGAAAGCTCAGGTGGTTATTCAGTGAAAACAAACAGGATATGACCTCGTCTCTTCCCCTCCCTTCCCTCCCTTATCCCCCCTCCCCCTCCCCCTTCTCTCCTCCCCTCCTCCCTTTTTTTTGTTTTGTTTTGTTTTAGGACATGAGGTGCTGCATATCCACAGAATTAAAACAATGTATTTGCTATTATTATTTTGTTGCGTTGGAGAAACACGGTGACTACCCAAGTCCCAGGACCTCACTAGTATTTCACTGTTTTTTCAGGTCACCAGGAAACTCCTGCAAGCAATCTTACGAAAAGCAATTTGTAACAGTGGAAACCACCACCAGCCACTCAAAGTGGATCTCTTGTTTTTTCAGTATATCTTTTTGATCTTAGACGTATTTTCTTTATCTTGCCTGTTTGGTGTCCCTTGAAGGACTTTTTGTACAATATTAGACTCCTTCCACATTAGGCATTTGAAATCCAACCATTTCTTAAGTTGCAGAGAAGGTATTGTTTTACAGACCATCTGTTATTTAGTAACGTGCAAATTACCAATAAATAATTCCAGATTCTTTTCTTCAAGCACAGCTATAAACAAACTGCTTCCCATGTAGAAATGGAAGTCATTTTCCCTTTGAAAATTCATTATTTTGTGCACCATTGGGAGAGATCAGGGCAGGAGCTTCCCAGCAGCTGCTGAGGAGTGTTGTTATTGTACACAAATAATAACATGAGGCCAAACTCTCAAAGTCTTCCAGAATCTTCCTCTTGCTACCCACTGACTCCAGGGGCCCTCATGACTTGGTGAGTATGTGGAACAGTAACACGCTCTAAGATAGATGTATGTGCAATAATCTCATTTGGTTTTCTTGTTTGTTTGTCACTTTAGTAACACATTGGCAAACTATGATTCTGCTCCTGTGAAATAATTCAGAATCACAGATAAAAAGTACATTTAAAACTTTTTTTGTTCTTAAGTTGTTGGGAAAGCAAGTTTCCTAAGTGGTTTACCAAATGAGCCACTGCTGTTTCATGGGAGGGGACACTCTGATTTGTGTCCCTGACTCCAGTGGTTCTCAAGCTAGGATTTGAGGGAAATAGAATAAAAGTGGTGAGGAAGGAAGTCATAGTCGAGAAGACCGCAACCCTTACTCAGTGAACTGATCACTCACTCTCTTAGAGCAGCAGTTCTCAACCGTGGGTGGCGACCCCTTTGTAGCAATGAAAATACATCCTGCATATCACATATTTACATTACGATTCATAACAGTAGCAAAATTATAGTTATGAAATAGCAATGAAAATAGTTTTATGGTTGGGGGTCACCCTAACATGAGGAACTATATTAAAGGGTCACGGCATTAGGAAGGTTGAGAACCACTGTCTTAGAGAAAAATTAAATGTATGGAGCCAGTATTGAGCAGAATTGGGATTATCAGGTCATGTTCTCTGTTCCCTTGCATGGGGTGTCCTGATTCTCTTATACTCTCAAGGTCAACAAGGTTAAAAACAAATTACTTTATTTTACCTTACTTTCAGTAAGCACTATCTTTGATCAAAGATTGCCAAGGTAAGTGTGAAATCCTTCAAGGTCAGAGAGTTACTTCCCAGTAATGGTGGATACTCCTACAGATAACATTTACACATTTTCATAAAATGCTACTCCCCAAAATTGCAAATACAAGCCAATCGAAGGCTACCAAAAGCAGGCAGAAACCGAAGGAAAGTTGACCTAAGAAAGGCAAAAACTGAACTTGACAGATGTATTAGTTTTCTATTGCTGCATAACGAAGTACCACAAATGTGATGGTGGAAAACAATACAGACTTATTATTTCATAGTTTCTGTGGCCCAGGAGTCTGTATATATGTTAGCTGGGTCCTCTGTTCAAAGTCTCTCCAGATTGAAATCAAAGTGGCAGTGGGGGCTGCAATCTCATCTGAGTCCAGGGTTCTTTTCCAGCTAGTAAGCTGGATTGTTGATAGAATTTAGTTGCTTACAACTGTAGGACTGAAGCTCCCAGGTCCAGAGGCTGCCCACTGAGCCCTACCCTGTGGCTCTACCAAAAACATAAGCAGCAGACACTCTGCTACTTCTCATCTCTCTGACTTTTTTCAGGCCCACCCTGGATATCTCCCCTTTGTTTAACTGTGTCTACTGATTAGGGACCTTAATTACATTGGCAAAAATCCCCTCACCTTTCCCACATAATTAACGTAGTAATGGGAGTAACATCCCACCATTTTCACAACTCTTCCCAACACAGGGAGGAGAGGAAACAGGGTTTGTATGCCGGGGGCATACGTCTTGAGGACTACCTTAGAACTTTGCTTGATACAGTGATATTTAAAAGTGTGGTGCATTTTTCCTAATGGTACTCCCTAATTTGTATGGTAAGGACAGAAAGTCTTATAAGTTTAGTAAGTCAGAAGTCAGAGTTCAAGTCTGATAAGGTAACTGGACAGTTAGGAGGAAAATCCCAGAAGGAAGAAGCTTCAGAGGTTGTGAGTGCATAAATCTGTGTATCAACTCTTCCCAAATAATAACCTTTCCTAACCTTTGAACTAGGCATGTATATGGGAGACTTCAAGAGGCCTGGAAAGTGAAATGGCTGGAAGCTGAACAATCCGAGAGATTTCCCATGCTAGATACCACAGGAGGGCTCCATTAGAACAAAAGTGGACACTTCACAGGGGCACAGTTAAATTCAGAGTCTGTATGTACCATTCACAATATAGTATAAATAAAAATCCAGTAGATAAACAAAAAACTATGACTCATAAATTAAGAAAAAAAGTGAACTCCAGGAAAACCTCAATGTGAAATTAGCAAATAGAGATTTTAAAGCAGCTCTTATAAGGTTGTTCAAGAAGTTAAAAGGGGCGGTGCCTGTAGCTCAGTGGGTAGGGTGCTGGGCACATACACCAAGGCTGTCAGGTTCAAACCCAGCCCAGGGCCAGCTAAAACAACAATGACAACTGCAAGTTAAAAATAGCTGGGTGTTGTGATGGGTGCCTGTGTCCCAGCTACTCCAGAGGCTGAGACAAGAGAATCACTTAAGCCCAAGAATTTGAGGTTGCTGTGAGCTGTGATGACATGGCACTCTACTGAGGGTGACAAAGTGAAACTCTGTCTCAAAAAAAAAAAAAGAAGTTAAAGGAATATTGCCAGTCCACTGCCTTTTCTAGCTCTTTGCCTATTCCTTTATTTTTAATTCTTTGTTGATATTTAATTTTAAATGAGTTTCTAATTTCTAGTAGCTGTGGGGTTTTGTTGTTTTAATACAATCTGGAGATAAATGATTTTCAGTGAAAGAATTTAGTCTTTTCTCTCTCTCTCTTTTTCTTTTAGTTGCTTGAGTCAGAGACTTGCTCTGTTGCCAGGGCTAACGTGCTGTGGCCTGAGCCTAGCTCACAGCAACTTCAAACTCCTGGGCTCCAGCACTCCTCCTGCCTCAGTCTTCTCAGTAGCTGGGAGTACATCAGGTAGTACCAGACCTGGCTAATTTTTCTATTTTTAGTAGGGAGGGGGTCTCGCTCTTGCTTGGGCTGGTCTCCAAACTCCTTAGCTCAATCACTGCTCTTGTCTTGGCCTCCCAGAGTGCTTAGGATGAGGGGCATGAGCCACAGAGCCCAGCCAGATTAAGTCTTCTTTATGTTTATTGCGATAACTTGGTTTTATCAAATCCAGTAATCTCCCCCATTACCCGCCACCCATTAGAAGTGGTAGATTCTGGATAAATGTTTACGGTTGCTTGAGAGTTACCGTGAAAAAGAGGCTTAACTAATTCTATACCCCACACTATCCCCTACCATGCCATTAACTCTGTATTTACTTGACATTAATATTGAAATACATTAATTAAAAGCAAATTAAGGCAAATGAGGAAAAACTTCACTTGCTTTGTGAATGCAGTGTACAATTTTGGTTCAATGGTTCAATGTACTTTTCCACTTCACTATTTTTTTAGCATCAGGTAACACACATTGCCACTTGAAACTGTTACAGATGACACACGGGAGCAGCAGGAGTGACACAGGAAGCATCTTACTGATGGTTCGGTGCATCAAGTTTAAACTCTAATTTTTTGGGGGAGGGGGGAGGTTGGGTCACTTGCCAGTTTCTGGAGAGTACCGGTTGCTTGAGTTCCAGAAAACGGCGTTTACTCTATTTCATAGATAAAATGTATTAATATTATTTGTACCCTTCGTTACTTGGTCTTTTTAAATTTTTGCTCCTATGATGGGGTTTCATTCCTGCCCCTTTCACTCCTGAGCAGGGCTGTTTCCCTTCCCTGGTGCTCAGAGCTCTCGGGGTTTCACTTCCGCACTCTGCTGGGTCCTCAGCACCTCACTCATCCCCCCAGGGAACATTCGGTCTTCTGCTTTTACCTCCTTTCTTCTCTCTCTATCCCCTCTGACATCTAGGTTTTGCTGAGATATAGATGCCAGCCAATTTACCAAAATCCCCCTTGCAGTTTTCCTCCACCAGAAGTATTTTTTTTTTTAATTATAGATAAAAATATGCACCATAGATGTGGCCCAACCCATCACCCTCCCTCCACCCAAACCTCCCCCCTCCCTTCCCCTTCCTTGGTCCTTTCCTCATAGTCTTGTGGTATAGTTGGGTTATAGCCT
>CAUYPK010109775.1:0-23974 GCA_963574355.1 Loris lydekkerianus | reverse complement strand
TAAAATTTTTTGTATTTAAAAAACAAGAAAGAGTTCTCTGTGGAAGAAGCCCAAGTGCCCCTCGACCCACAAATGGACTAGCAAATTGTGGTACATGTATACCATGGAATATTATGCAGCCTTAAAGAAAGATGGAGACTTCACCTCTTTCATGTTTACATGGATGGAGCTGGAACATATTCTTCTTAGCAAAGTATGTATCTTCTCAGGAATGGAAGAAAAAGTATCCAATGTACTCAACTCTACTATGAAGCTAAATTATAGCTTTCACAGGAAGGCTATAACCCAACTATAGCACAAGACTATGGGGAAAGGGCCAAGGAAGGGGAAGGGAGGGAGGAGGTTTTGGTGGAGGGAAGGGGGTGAGGCCACATCTATGGTGCATCTTAGAATGGGTACAGGCGAAACTTAACTAAATGCAGAATACAAATGCCTACATACAGTAACTAAGAAAATGCCATGAAGGCTACGTTGAACAGTTTGATGAGCATATTTCAGGTTGTATATGAATCCCGCACATTGTACCCCTTGATTGCACTAATGTACACAGCTATGATTTAACAATAAAAATAAATAAATTAAAAAACAAACAAACAAACAAACAAAAAAAACAAGAAAGAGCGCGGCGCCTGTGTGTGGCTCAAAGGAGTGGGGTGCTGGCCCCATATGCCGATGGTGGCAGGTTCAAACCCAGCCCTGGCCAAAAACTGCAAAACAAACAAACAACAACAACAACAAAAAAAAACCCAACCAAACAAAAAACAAGAAACACTTCATTCAAATTTTAGTGTTGTGAGAGGATATAGCATAGTGCATCTAGTCCAGAGTTTTTCAATCCCTTGGTATTACTGACATTGGGTTGGATAATTTTCAGTGTGGATGGCTGTCCTATCGATACTAGGATGCTTAGTAGCAACCCTGGCTTCCCCAGTTCTAACAACCAAAAACGTCTGTGGACATTGCTGAATTGTCCCTCACCAAGCCTTGGGAGTACCACTGATGTAGTCTAAATGTTCCCAAAGAGTGTTCATTACAGCATTAATTTTGCCCAATGCTGCAAAAGAAAAGGGTTCCATAGTTTAGTAAGCTTGGAAAACAGCAAGCTAGTCTGGGCACAGTTGCTCTCGCCTGTAATCCCAGCACTCGGGAGGCCAAGATGGGTGGATTGCTGAAGCTCAGGGATTTAAGACCAGCCTGAGCAAGAGCCAGTTGTTGTGGTGTGCACCTGTAGTCCCAGCTGCTGGAGAGGCTGAGGCAAGGGGATCACTTGAGCCCAGGAGTTTGATGTTGGTGTGAGCTATGACATCACAGCAGTCTACCGAAGGCAACAAAGTGAGACTCTGTCTCCAAAAAAAAAAAAAAAAAGAAAGAAAGAGAAACAGCAAGCTGGCTTGGCGCCTGTAGCTTAGTGGTTAGGGCGCCAGTATACCAGGGCCTGACCTGCTAGACAACTACAACAAAAAAATAGCTGGGTGTTGTGGCAGGCTCATGTAGTCCCAGCTACTTGGGAGGCTGAGGCAGAGAATCGCTTAAGCCCAAGAGTTTGAGGTTGCTGTGAGCTGTGACACCATAGCACTCTACCAAGGGCAACATAGTGAGACTCTGTCTCAAAAAAAAGAAAAGAAAAGAACAAGCTAAATGAATTCTCCCTCTTCCCACTCCTACCCACATTCTACAGCAGTAGAAACTCAGGAACAGGAAAGGGAGATGATTTGCCTTGTGTCACTCAACCAACATAATCAGAGCATTTTTAATGAAGTGTATGAATTTGCAAACAAATCTCAAATCTAGCACTGATCAGACTGAACATATCAGTGAGCATCTGCAATTTATGAAAAAAGTGTGATAAATAACCCTCAAGACAAAAAAAGATGTATTGATGTCATGTTCTGATGTTTATTTAGCTGATGTGGCTTATATTGGAGGCTTAGCTGTGTACTGGAATGTCACAATGGGATAAAAACATTCACAGATTCATTTAGAAAATTCAGGTTAAATATGAATGTTAATAAAAAATGGAGATGAACTTTATCAAATGACACTAGGTGATATCAAAAATTGGGGAAAGAGTTTAGGCTAATAAAATTCTTTAGAAATCCAAACAGGACTCGTAATGCATTTTTATTTTTTGCTGTCTTGTAATACAATTTGGTTCTATTTTTTTAATTTAATTTTTTATTAAATCAAAATTTATTTATGGGGTACAATGTGATGATATGATATACAATATGGAATGCTTAAATCAAACTGATTAATATAGCCATTACTCACTTAATTATTTTTTGTGGTAATACATTTTTACTCTACTCTCAGTTATTTTGACGTGTGCCCTTGCACCATTTGGACCTATTGTGTCAAACCTAGCATAATAATTTTGAAGGGCTATTCTTTTTTTTTTTTTTTTTATGGCTTTTGGCCGGGGCTGGGTTTGAACCCGCCACATCCACCATATGGGACCAGCACCCTACCCCTTTGAGCCACACGCAGCGCCCCTGAAGGGCTATTCTTCACAACAGGTAAATAATACATTGCAGGGGCCAAGCCTCTCAAAGGGAACAGTACAAATGGAGGCCTGTATTCCATGTGTTTATATAAAAAGTTATAAATCAAACTGTTAAATATGTTCCATTTTCCTACATTAACATTGCAATCGTCCCAAAGACTGGAAGGTCATGTTTCATGCGCCATTCTTGGACTTCTTAAAGTTCTATATGGGGACATGGAGGCATGGGGAGAGCTGGACCCCATCTGAAGATCCCCTTTCTCTCCCCATCCCTGACTCTGAACAAGAAGGGCCTCTCCTGCCTGCTCTGGGCACTCCTCTGCACACAGACTCCTCCTGGCCACACCTCGGGCTGACCACACACACTAGTGGCATGGTTTGCTCTCAGGGTGGGTATGGAGAAGAAGTCTAGGCAGCCCTGGAAGTGGGCTTGGGGCAATTGAGTAAGGAATTCTGAGGGGATCCAAGGCATCCAGAGTGTGGTCTAGAAGGGAGCACATCCTTTCTCCGATGTTCCGAGTGGGCACATTTCCTAGGCCCCACATTCTCTTAGTCTGTGATGAAGGGCACAGCCAGAAAGGGCCAGAGCAGGGCCTTCTAAAAGCCTAAAGGCAGTACCAGCAGGAGCCCCACATTCTGGGATGTAATCGTTAGCATTAGGTACAGAATCCTGGCCCATACCTTGGGCCTGCTTCAGCAGGAGGAAGGAGGCAAGATCAAGCTTGTCCAGACAGGGAAGATGGGTCACGCCTCACTTGCCCTGGAGGGTTCACAGAAGTTTATCAATTTTTGGCAAAGCAGAACAGCCCAACCTGGAAGAGCCTGCCCAGATCTGGGTGCCAGTTTAGTTAATGATTTAAAGGGGCATTAACCTTTTTATTTACGGAGAAAATACCTGGATGGAAACGTCATTTTTATCAGGGCCACTGAAATTTCTGTTTGCCCTTCTCGTATGCCCCTGCTCCCTTGCCCTTCGCTGTTCTCCTGGTGCAAGGGAGCCTCAAGCCCTCACTTGCTTTTTCCTCAGCCATTGTCCAGGTTGATGACTTCAGCAGGGATCCTGACAGCAGCTCTCATCCTCTTCGTTCTTCATTTCCATTCCTGTCTTCCTAATCTCCACCCCTGAATGAAGTCCACCATGTCATTTCTGTCTGTGCTCCCAAGCAGAAGATATTGCTAGAGAAAATGTAAACATCAGATCCAAACCATTATCAGCTAACTGGCCCAGCTGAGCCCTCACTAGTCCCAGGAAATTCTCTGACTTTTTCCAAAATTGCCTTTCTATTACAGTCCCTACTGCTCCTTTTCTGAATCTTTCCTTTTTCCTTTAGGCCTCAATCTCGCCTCTGCAGATGATTTTCCCTCTTGCTCATTGGAAGAAATCCAGATTCTTTCACATAGGCTTCCTCTTCCTGCTTCTTCTGTACTGAGAAATACTTAAGGATTTCTTCTCTTCTCCTTCCATCATATTTAAGAGGAAGAAGGGAACCTCACCCTTTCCAGTCTTTGCTTTCCTCTTAGGTCCCATATCCCATGGACTCCTCCATTCCCTGTAAATATTACATCACGCATGGTTCCTGCTCTGTGCTCCATCTTCAGTTCCTTAGAACGCTGGTTTTCATACTTACTCTTTACTACCAGTTTCTTGGCCTCTCTCTTACCCCCACCTGCCCCCTCCTATCTGTCAGCACCAATCTGGCTCACTTCTATCCCTTTTAGGCGTAGATACCATTGTTCATCACTCTGACCTTTTCCTCACGGAACCATCAATCCCCATGCCCCTTGGTCCTTCTGTCCTATCTTTTCAGCAAATCCCAAGTCTTGAATCAATCTACCACCCACTTTCTCAGTTCTTACCGTTGGCCACTCACCCAAGTTATTAAAAAAAATCACACAATTACATAGACTAGTGCCTATACCAATTTTAGTCTCTAACCTCAGTTAGACTCTCTAAGGGGGTAATAATCCTTATACTTGTCCTTTCTTGCTTAATACTCTGTCTTACTTGCCTAGTAAGAATTCCAATCCTATGACACTCTCAATCTCTCCCCTTCTCCTCCCTACATATACCAAATCTTCTGACATTCTCTATATTCCTTTCCTTTTTTTCTCTTCTACCCCAACCCAATCAGAAATCAGAAAGATTCTGTTGATCTTTACTCCTGAATATGTCCTAAATCCCTCCTCTCTCCTCTCCCTTTTACTTTCCCCTTCACTTCCTTTCCTTTTCCTTCCCTTCCTACCTTCATTTTTTTCTCTTATCAAGTTGTGATTTGAATTTTGTTATTTTCTTGATTTGGGCCTTCATTTTCTCTGACTGGCCTCATCCAATTGTCTCCTAAACACTATTCCCTAATAGTGGCCTTGTTTCTCTCCAGTTCTTCCTCCATAGCCTGTAGGAGTGATTTTTGTTTAGGAAAAGGAAGTAGAGGCTCATCTAGGGATGAGGGATCAGGAGGAAGGGAGCAACAAAAGAGAGGAAGATTCAACATTTGGAGGCAAAGAAGGATGCTGGAGTGAGAATAGAAATGTCAGCCATTTAAACCCCTCTCTGTCTCTTCATAAAAATTGTCATTCAAATTTACATTGCTCACCTCTGTTTTTTAGAGTTGTTTGCTTGAGGAAAGACAAAAAAACACCAAGTCCTGCTATAGGGTAAAAGACAATTCATATGAAGCCAGCTTGCATGTTCAACTTACTCTTTATTCACTCATTCATTTCTCTTCTTTTTCTTTTTCTCTTTCTTTCTTTCCTTTTTCTTTCTTTCTTTTTTTTTGTCGAGACAGAGTTCTACCCTATGCCCTGAGCAGAGTGCAAAGGCATTGTAGCTGACTGCAACCTCAGATTTGGGCTGTGGGCATCCTGCTGCTTCAGCCTCCCAAGCCGCTGGGATTACAGGCTCTTGCTGTGATGCCCAAATCAGTTTTTCCATTTTTTTCCATGAGTAGGGGTCTTACTTTCACTTAGACAAGCCTGTAACTCCTGAGTTCAAGCCATCCTCCCGCCTCAACCTCCCACAGTTATTACAGGCGTGAGCCACCGTGCCCGTCCACTTATTCATTCCTTATTGAACAAATATTTACTGAACAGCTAGCAGGCATGTGCTAGGTGCTGGAGAGTGAACACTGATCAAGACAAATACAGTCTTACCTTAAAAGCATTTACTGAGTCTAGTGGGAGAGCAAACAACAGGAACGACAAGAAATAAATAAAAATAAAATAAGTTCTATGGCATGAGAAGGTTATGGGAGTGCATAGTAGTGCCCCATCACAGCCAGAGGTGGAGGGAGGTGAAGGAGGACTTCATAGGAAGGTGGAATTTAACTGGAGAAGAGAGGAATGTGCAGGAATTAGCCAGGTGTAGGGAGAAGTTGAAGGGAATCTTCTAGGAGTGTGAGAAAATCCAAAGGCAAGAGAAAGCAAGGTGAACTCAAGGAACTGAAAGAGAGAGGAAATTGTAGGAAATGAGATGGGAGAGGTCATCTGTAGACAGATCTCAACTTGCTAGTCAAGTTTACAAGTTCAAACTTTATTCTAAAGGCAATGGGAAGCTATGGGAAGCTCTAAGCAGGTGAATGACTTGCTCAGATTTATGATTTAGAAAGAACATCTGACAGGATGGTATGTGAAGTATTTATGGAATGCACTCTTTCCACTCATTTCTCTTCTTAGGCTCTGGGCTTCCATTTGCACCCTGACACCACCACCACCCCCGGCCCCCACCTCAACTGTTTCCTTTGTCAGTGCAGTGGAAAACAAATTAATTATTGTGGAGATAGTCTGTGCTGAGAGAGACCTAGCCTAGATGCTATGAAATTTAAATATAAAGAGTTTTTCACTTTCACTCAGAGATGAAACCAAGAAGTTCACACAAATGTGTAAATGTAATTTGATTTTTACACCCTATGCTGTGATGGGAGAAAAGACGGCCTGATATGGAAGGGGATGTTTTGGGCAAAGGAAAGGATGTCCCTGGGTTGTTCATTGGTGGTTGTGGGAAATACGGCTGCCCCATATTCTCATATCCCCCACATGTAGTGAGATGAAGCTACATGGGAGCTGCATGTGCACAGTCAGCCCATTACTGCCCATCAGAGCCAGCAGGTTCCACTATCCTGGAGGGTACAGCCCTGTCTATACTGAGGGAATACACAACAATGGCATTAGCAGCTCAGGCCAGCATTAGGACCACCTCAGTGAAATTAGGTGGACAGCTCCCTCACCCTCACCCCCCTCAGTACAACATGTCCCCAGTTACATAAGAACCTCCATCTTCTTCCTCATTTCCCTTTGGCAGCCAGCGCAGAAGCCAAGAAGAGGAGAAGGAAGGTCTGAAACTGAATTCTGAACTGAAATATTTATGTATTCTCAGTTGACAGAAAAATCATAGAATTCACTTGAGAGAATCTGCATTAAGATGGCTGGAGGTTCAGATTCAGAAGTAGTCAAATTTACTCCAGGAAAAAAATGTTCCGCTATTGCATACCTGAGTGCTGTATCTGTGAGATTCCTCTCTCGTTGCGATCATGTGGCTACTGCATGGGGAACGGTTTCCGAGGGAGAATGGGAACTGGGGTTTAGGTGAGATGTGATGGTGGCAGAGGGGAAGGAGATAAGCAAAAAACCAGGAGAGGTATTTAGGTGATCAAGAGATCTGGTGATGCAACTGCGTATGAGGGATGATGAAGAGAGAGGAGTAAGGGATGATAACACAAGTCACCAGCTACAGTGATGAATCCACCGTGGTGCTCACAACTTACAGGGGGAATTCAGGAGGAAGTATAGGTTCAAAGAGAAAATGAGTTCAGTTTGAATTTAAGATGCCTATGGAACTGGAGGGTCCGAAGCGCAAGAGAAGGATTAGGGGCTATCTGGGAGCATGTAGATGGTATACATACCTGGGAAAGAGAAAGTATGGTGTGTGTGTGGTGGCTGAGCTCAGTGTCTTACATCTATTATCCTAGTAATTTGGGAGGCTGAAGCAGGACAGTCACTTGAACCCAGGGATTTGAGACCAGTCTGGGAAAAAGGGTGAGACCCCTAAGGGAGACAAAAAATCAAATGTGCTGCCAAAGGTCAGATAAGGAGAGAACTGAAAATTACCCCATGAATTTAGCTACATGGAGATCACAGGTTATTTTGGAAAGTGAGTAGGAGGTATGGAAGTTGATACAATGAGTGGAGACTGTCCTAAGATGTTTAGCTGGCAAGGGGAGGGAGAATGGGGGACGGAAGGGAATGTAGTTTTTATACTCTGAGAAGGAAGGAGCCAGTAGAGAGGAAGAAGTTGAATATATAGATGGGAGTGAGAAAAAATAAATGAGAGAGTAGGATCAGTAAGTCAGAGGCTGGGAATGGGGGATCATGCATGTAATCCAGCACTTTGGGGGCCAAGGTGGGAGGCCTGCTTGAAGCCAGGAGTTCAATACCAGCCTGAGCAACATAGCAAGACCCAGTCTCTATGGAAAATGATAATAAAAAAAAAATTAGGTGGGTGTGGTGGTGCATACCTGTATCCCAGCTACTTGGGAGGCTGAGGTAGAAGGCTCATTTGAGCCTAGGAGTTAAAGGCTACAGTGAGCTAGAGTCATACCAATACACTCCAGCATGGACAACAGAGTGAGACTTTGTATCTAAAATAAATAAACAAACAAATAAATAAATGATGTCAGGAGGAGATAGGGTCCAGAGCACATGGCCAAGACGCTGGCCTTAGATGGGGAGGAGAAACACTCCTATCATAATAAGAGGCAAGGTTGAAAAGGCGGGTGAAAACACAAGTAAGTTTATAGGTTATTGTGGAAAAACTGAGACTACTCACATCAAATCTCTTAACAACTATTCCCCCTCTCCCCCTTTGCTGTGTGGGGAGAAAGAATCACCTACGGAGAATGAGAAGCATAGAGAGACCAAGACCATGGAGATTTGGAAAGTGAGGAGAATTCTTGAAATAGCCGCCCTGGAGACTGAGAAGCAGAGCAGGTCAGGGGAAGATGGTGCAACTGCAGGCAGCCCTGGCGTCCCACCTGAGGCTGCTGAGCATGAATTTAAGGTAGCCCTAATCTGGGCGACTGTGTGATTTTTTTCCAGCAGTGTTTTAACAGGTAAAGGGATGGCAAAGGCAGACAGCTGGATTCAAGGTACATACTTCAAGTTCTGCCAGGCAGATAACACAGAAGAATAATGGCGTGATGAACACTGGTCAGAAGCAAATGTTAACAGCCGTGTAATCCTTCCTGAGTAGAGAAGGAAGAGGGGACAGCAAATGGATGGTAGACAAGGAGACAGAAGAAAGCACAAAGAATGGCGATTGTAATCAGGTTATAAAATAGGTACCATGAGAATAAACAAATGGGAGAACTGGAGGGACAGAAAGGTACAGGTTCAGAGCTGCCATGGTTTCTTGAAGACAAGTCTGGGGTGTCCATGGGATTGAGAGATTGAAGCAGAATGGAGAGGGTAATTGGAGATGAAATCAAGATACTGAGAGGTTAAGTAGGCCTCATGGACATATCTAATGTGCTAGATAGTTGGCAGAACTTGGAACGAAAAGGAATACTGTGGGTCCAATGCCAATGTTTTCAAAAAGTGAGGGGCATGACCAGGCAGTCAGCAGATGACAGCTGGAGTAGGGAGTGTTGTATAATAGCCCTGTAGCTTGGGTCTCAGAGGGTGGAGAACTGAGACCTATGGAAATGACAGTGTGTGACAGAAAGAACCTGACCCAGCCGCCTCTATTGTGAGGACTACAGAGGAAGCAGGGTGCTTAGGAAAAGCTAGTTTTTTTTAGGGCTAGAAAGCTAAAAGAATATTCAATGAAGAGATGGGTATATCAGGAGTTTGTTGATGATAGAATGGGATTCCTGAAGTCATGAAGGAAAAGTTAGGGAGGAAACAGAATGTAAGAGATACAGGAAGAAACCAAACTGTTTTCTTATTCACACTCAACCAACATAACACTTCTGGTCACCAAAATATGTGAAGGTTTTTCCCCACTAACAACCAATTATTCAGTGGACACCAATTGAGTGTCCTACAATTCAACTCAGTTCTGATATTATCTACCTGGAGAGGGCATTAGATCCTGTACGTTCAGGGCTCAGTCCCATAAGATTGCCTTCACTTCAGATGTCAATCCCAACCCTTCTGGCTGGCTATAAATTGTAGGTTCCCATGAGGATTCTGCACCTTGGGTTCCATTAATTTTCTAGATCAGCTCACAGAACTCAGGGATACAGTTTACTTACCTTTACCTATTTATTACAAAGGGTGTCATAAAGGATAGAGATGAACTTCCAGATGGAAGAGATGCTGGCCTGAAGCATTGGATGATATGACCCTCAAGATGGGTGCAGGCTGGTGGCTAAGTAGCATTCAACATCCCAGCTTCCTTCACTCCCTCAGATGCCACGCTATCTTAATGACTCTTTGCCTGTTCATTTTGGGCTTGATTTTGACTCTAAACTTGGAACTGGGGAAAAAGCATCATGTGACCTTAGAGTACTAGGAGTTGCTTTGGGAGAGGCAAATAGCCTGACCTACCATAACATTAACTATTTCCAACCCACACTAATTATCAAAGTTACTCATTCAAGGAAAGATGTGGTATTTATAATAATTTCATGGAATGACTGCTTTTGTTTTAAAGAAAAGGAGACAGAGAATTAAAAAAATTCTTTGGTGGACATAGTGGCTTGCATTTATAGTCCCAGTACTTTCTGGGAGGCTGAGGCAGGAGCATTCCTTGACACTCAGTTTGAGACTAGCCTGGGCAACATAGCAAGACCTTATCTCTAAAAAGAAAATATTATCTGGGTGTGGTGGTAGGCCCCTGTAGTCCCGGCTCCTCAGGAGGCTGAGGTAGGAGGATCACTTGAACACTGGAGTTCAAGGCTGCAGTGAGCAATGACTATACAGCTGCACTACAGCATAGGCAACAGAGTGAGACCTTGTCCCTCTTGAAAAATTATTCTCTGATACACTGAAAATGGATTTTTTCTTAGACGTGAACCTAGTTCATGTTTTTAATTTTTGTCTCAGATTGGTTTATTTTACTCCCCATGGTGATTTTTTTTTGTTATTGCTGTTTAAAAGATACAGGTCACCTTTTAGCTTCCGTCCAGTTCATTACACATGAACAATTTAGTGTTCTTTGGAGCATTCCT
Organism: Loris lydekkerianus; assembly: GCA_963574355.1. Taxonomy (NCBI): domain Eukaryota; kingdom Metazoa; phylum Chordata; class Mammalia; order Primates; family Lorisidae; genus Loris; species Loris lydekkerianus. The sequence goes on along the minus strand of CAUYPK010109775.1, from coordinate 13,306 downwards.
GAGCCCTTCAAATGCCATACTTCATAGAGGACAGCTTTCTTATGTTTTCCCAGTCAGCAGCTTTGTCAAGAACATCTCGCTGGTAGACCTATTTTAGCATTTAATGAAGAGATTCAATGAACCCCTGAAGGCTAAAGTTTAAAAATATCCCTAGTAGGACTTTGACATAAAATATAAAGGTCTTCTAAGTCTGTTCTATTTCTTTTCTGTTACATTACTAATTCAGACATAAATTGCACACTTTTAATGAAGTGTTATTTTCATGCCAGCTTCCTAGGCTTCAGGGCAGTATCCACTGACATAGAAATCACTTTACAGCAGCTTCACAGTGTCAGTTGACAAAGGTCAGGAAATATCATTGTTACAGTATTTAAGTGAATCCAATACTGATAGCAAACCAGGTGGCTTGGAGTTCAGCTATATCAGATGTCACGGGTAATGATGCAGATGATCGTGCCTACCTGGCACTCTGAGTGACTTAGGAACATCATTGACATTATCTTTATGGTGTGGAAAACACAACTAGCGTGAGAGATGCTGGTAAAGAATCGGTACTTTCATTCATTGATACCAATTTGTCATTCATTCTTTGTATTCCCATATAACTGATCAAATCTATTTGGAAAAAAGTAAGTGTCAGACATCATACCTTAGGTTCTGTTACTTAAAAAAAAAAAGGTTGAGTTGTGGGGGGGAGGCTGCTATTAATGGCAGTTTGTCACTGCTGGAGCCTGACTGCTCTTAGTATTTGGGGCATTTTTTCATCTGTGCTGCCACCTAGAGAGGAGAATTAGAAACACACAAAAATAAATAGGAAGTCTCAAGATGGAGTTAAGGGAAAATGGATACTGTATATTTATTTGTGTAAAACTATAAGAAATATCAGTGAGATTTTGTGGCTATAATTTTAAGCTTTTCTCTTCTCTCTCTCCATCCCCCTCACATATAAAACACGACTTGGATACCTGTTTATCAGTTTTTATGACAACATTCCAGGCATTGCTGGGAAGCCATTTCCTGGTTTCTTACTGACCTTTTCTCATATATTAAAATTCAATTGCTTAAACTTTCAGGGAACTCAACATTGTCAGGATGTGGCCTCATTTTTTGATTATTAAAATATTGCTGGTAATACATTCCCAGTCCAGCAGGATCTGGAGATGAAATAGTGGCTTTTATGTGAATTAACAAGAGGAAGAAGTCCTTCCAACACAGCGGGCAGTTTCCTGCTTTGTGTTCCATAGCATTTACTAATTCTGTACAAAGTTTATAGGCAAAATGCTGGTCAAATAAATTTGGGGACTGCAATACTAAAATGATGTTAAACAGTTTTACCAACATGCACTGTGAACTTGCAAGAGAGGTAAATGCTGGAAAAGCTTTCCCAAACTTATTTGATCTTGAAACCCTGGAGTCATAGAACTGGTGTTGTGTGGAGCACACTTTAGGAAACATTCCAACAGGGAAAGGAAGTGGGCCTGCTGCATACACACCATGTGCAAACATACCAGTCCTCTCTCGCCCATCCCTATTCCTTCTGTCTAAATATTTTTGAAGCTTTGTTTTGGTTTGAGTAAAAATTGAGGAATTTAATTACTTCTTCTTTTTTTTTTTTTTTTGCAAGAATGTAATAGGGATGGGATTTGTTTGATGTTTGCCACTTTCAAGTAAAACCAAATAAGTTTAGACCAGATTTTCCTCTCTTAGCTTCCATGTTCAGTAGCACTTAGTAAGATGATCACTTTACTGAGTATACATTTAGTATGTTCTAACTTTATGTAAAGTATCACTGAAAGGGGAGAGAAGAGCTGAGTAAAACACATCCTTGTCTTTGTCAAATCATTAAGTAGGCGGAGTGATGAGTTTACATACAAATTACCGAAAGATCCCTTATGTGGGTAAAGAATGGCCATACCAGATGTAGTCATCGTAACTGAAATAATAGGGTTCAGTTTATCCCTAGGAAAAGAAAATAATATCCTTAGGAAACTCTTGGAATAGTATCCATTATTATAGCATTTCACTATTTATCTACCTAACTGTTGACTGGGATAGGTTCCCATTCTGTTGGTTGGTCTTGAATTACTGGCCTTAAGCAATCCTTCTGCCTTAGCTTCCCAAAGTGCTCGGACAATATGTGTGAGCCACTACATCTGGCCTACCATATTGAAAAAAAAAATAAAATGTCAGTGGTTATGAATATTTTTCAGCATTAATTCTGAAAAATGACATTCTTGATGATGCTAAGTAGACAATATTAATGCTTTTCTTTTCTTTTCTTTCTTTTTCTTTTTTTGAGACAGTTTCACTATGTTACCCTCAGTAGAGAGCTGTGGCATCACAGCTCACAGTAACCACAAACTATTGGGCTTAAGTGATTCTCTTGCCTGAGCCTCCCAAGTAGCTGGGACTACAGGTGCCCACCACAACATCTGGCTATTTTTTGTTACAGTTGTCACTGTCGTTTAGCTGGCATGGGTTGTGTTCAAACCTGCCAGCCTCGGTGTATGTGGCTGACGCCCTACTCACATTGTTATGGGCACCTAGCCAATGCTTCTCTTTTGATAATTTTTCTGCATTTCATGTCTTTGACTCAAAAATAATATTTTTGTTTAGATATTAATAAGGATAATGATAAAACATCATTTCTTACAAGCGATACATATTATTTTCATTTTATGGAGGCAACTGGGGCTGAGAGAAATTAGTTTTCTAGTAGCTTATAAAGGGCAGGTTTAGGATTTAAGTTCAGTCCTGTCTGACTACAAATCCTTATTATTTGTTTCTTTATGGTGGGGCAGAGTAGGTTTAGAAAATATTTGCGTACTCTCTAATTCCTACAACCTAAAAATATGACTTGCAAGAGTGAGGTGGAAAAATAGCTTTCCTGGGAATTACAGACTTACCCCCCCCCCCACACACATATATAAAGGAAACGGTAAGTTTTATGAGAGCAGAAACTTCAGAACCACATATGTTCTCTTTGCCGTACTAAACCCAGCACTTTTCTCTTTGCCGTACTAAACCCAGCACTTAGCTCATGCCTGGCATATAGATTTGCCTCAGTTGAGATTTACTCAATGAAGTATAGACAAATGATAGTATTTGGGATTAGGTGTTAGGCACACATCAACACTTTCAATATTTGTCTATTCTGCAAGATAATTCAGTTTTGAACCTGAAAAGTGGAAATAAAATAAAGGTTAATGCAAGCCTTTTGAAAGTAAGTCTCTCCCTTCATGCAATGGTCTGAACCTGGTCAAGGGCAGTCTCCACATTTGCAAATGTATTTTCTAGATAAATCTCATTAATTAAATAATCACATTGTGAGTCAATCTGTGAATGATGGAGAGACTTCCCTGAATACTTTGCTCATTGTCCCACAAATCGTTCCCTAAAAATGGCTTAAAAATTCGCCTTGAAATAAAACTAGATCGGAAGGAAATGACTAAATCTTTTTTATATTTGCGTTCCTAGCACCCAGCTTTACAAGAGATGCACAGTACATGTTGAAAAAGAAGAAAGAAGAAATAAAGAATGGAAAAAGGGAACAAAAATAAGCGTTAGGAATCTTGGCTTTTAATCTTGGGTTGGCTTTGCGAACTTGGGCCTATCATTTCTCCATTTCATTCCTCAGTTTCCCTATTTGGAAGCCAGAGATGTTGATCTAGTTTACCATCAAGGTGCTCCCAGGTTCTAACGCCTGTGGATGAGACTGGGGTCATTCTTGGTATAAACAAGTCTATGCTTCCTTACGTCCACTAGGGGGTACTGTAGTACTTAGTAGTGCCTTGGTCTCCATCTCCCAATTTATCCAGTCCTGTCGACTATTTCCCTGAATTTATTCCTCAAAAAAACACTCCTTAACTTTAACTTTTATTATTTTATTTTTTTCAGAGACACAGTCTCACTTTGTGGCCCTTGGTAGAGTGCCGTGGCATTGCAGCTCACAGCAACCTCCAGCTCTTGGGCTTAGGTGATTCTCTTGCCTAAGCCTCCCCAGTAGCTGGGACTACAGGCGCATGTCACAACACCTGGCTATTTTTTTGTTGCTGTTGGATGGGGCTGGATTTGAACCTGTCACCCTTGGTATATGGGGCTGGCGTCCTACCCACTGAGCCACAGGTGCCACCCACCTTTAACTTTTAATCTTGAACTTATACACAAGGTATAAGATTTAATTTAGTAATTAAGCTGTATAAACCTAAGGAGAATGTAGCTAGGTGATGCATGTGACTAAATAGGGAAATTAGAATCACAGCTGGATGTGCTAATTTGGGTCAGTAATCTTAGCACTCTGGGAGGCCAAGGCAGGAGGATCACATGAACTCAGAAGAGACCAGCCTGAGCTCAGTAGTCCCAACTAGTTGGAAGGCTGAGGTAGGAGAAATGCTTCAGCCCAGGAGTCTGAGGTTGCAGTGAGCTATGATGATGCCACTGCATTCTAACCTGGATGACAGAGGAAGACTCTTGTCTCAAAAAAAAAAAAAAAAAAAAAAAAAAAAAAAAACGTAGAGCTCACTATATAGCAATGTTATGTTAAGGTTTTGCTTAGGCCAAATGGAGGGCCTTGAAACTCTTTTAAAGGAAAATAAAGTGGAACAAATTCTAATTACTATAACAACAAAACCATTAAGAAGTGTGCCAAATCTCTATGAAGACAAGTATAAAACTCCCCAAGACTACAAAAGAAGGCTTAAATAAGTAGAGATATACCATGTTCTTGGATAAGAAGACTCAGGATTGTAAAAATTTAAAATTATTGACCAAATAATATAACATGATTCCAGACCAAAATCCCAATGGGATATTTTTTGAAAACTTTACAAAAGGAATTCATTGAGAAAAAATTAACCTGAAAAGTCAAGAAAAAAAGATTTAACTTTTGGACAGTGGAGGGGATTTGAACTACCATATTTCAATAGAAATGATAAAACAGCTGAAATTAAAACATTACCATATTGGCAACGAAATAGACAAATGGACCCATAAAGTGTTACAGAAGACCAAGTCCAGAAACAAACTCAAGCATGGTGCCCCAGACCTGTGCATGGGGGTATGTGTATTTTAGTTACTAGTGTCTCAACACTTTTTCTAGCATGGAAACTGAAAATGGTCAGATCTTTCCTTTTCTAGACAGTAACACAGGACATCATCTCATAACTGATATTTGTCCAGTGGGATTCTGACATTGAATCCAGAATGAGTGATGCAAAGGTCTAAGGACCATCAAGTTATTTACAGGGACAGGGATGATGTCAATCATCTGGGAAAAGAGAATGTCTGGTGCTGGCAGTGTGATTAGACTCCACTTAGGTTCTAGTTAGACTCTTTCCAACAGCTCTTCTCTAAGTTCTGGCAGAATTCTAACCAGACTGATCCTGCAGAGGTCCTTGGCTGAGTTTTCTGTTGCTGGCACCCTTTTGCTCCTGTTTCCTGAGCCTGGTTTTAACTTTCCCATAGATTTTGTGAGCTACTTGGTATCCTTCCAATATATTCCATTCTAGTCAATCTATCCAGAATTGGTCACTAATACTTGAAACTAGGAATCCCGACTTATACAGAAACTGATAACGAGGAATTAGTTCCAAACAGACTTTTTGGGAAATAAGGAGAATCTAGTTATCGAGACTCATTATGTTTGAAGAGAATAAAAAAAAATTAATGTTCAGAAACGGGCCTCTGGAAGTCCATGGCATGTAAGTGAAACAGCTAATGAAATTAATGTCTGTGAACATGAAGACTGAGGTGGGCCTTGAAGACAAGACTAGGGGGACATGACTGCTGTTGTCCTAGAACTATGTGGAGGGCACGAGGAATTCAACAGCAGTGTGCTGAGGTCAGTTGCTTCAGTTGAAAAGATTAACAAATTAAAACCTCAAGATTCTTGTTTTAAAACATGAACTGAAACCCAAACTATGAATTTAAGGGAAACTTAGAAACCCCAGGATGGAGATAGTTATAAGCCAATATTTGCTCTTATTAATTGATGATGTGTAAATAAGTTGAATTCACTCCCTTACCTGGGGTCTTAGATGAGCATATGTTAAGGTGCTGATTCATAAAAAGTAGGATTTTTATTTATTATTAAATTTATTATTAATACATTGTTCTAGAAATAGGATCTCACTATGTTGCCCAGGCTGAACTTAAACTTAACTGGGCTCAAGCAGTCCTCCCTCCTCAGCTTCCAAATAGTTTAGATTACAGCCACGCACAACTGTACCTGGCAAGGAAAAGAATAGGGTCTTCAAAATCCTCAAAAGGAACTCAAAGAACCTTTGTTCCCAAACTCTGGACCTTCTTGGCAGCTGCAGCTTTTTTCCTTGGAAGGCTATTTCTCCTTTGTGGGAAGATGGTGATACTCCCTGATTTGAAGGATGTATCTCATAAGAGGAGACGGGTTCACTCATATTCTACTCTCATTTTGCACTATCTCCAGGTCTATAATTAAAGGCAAATTCTAGTATGTTTCAAGAGACCAATTACAAAGTGAAGTTCAGAAAGATATGGCTAAAGCATCATAGGAATTGAAGAACTTTGCTAATGTATCTGTGAAATGTGGGCCAGAACAGATTTTAAGAATGTTAAATGAAGAAGAGAAGGATCCAGTTTCAGACTGGTTGAACCTACCAATAGCATTTAAAGAGAATCCAGATTAACTATTCTAGCTTGAGAAGCTGGGAATAATTTTCTTTGTTCTGCTAAATATTGATTGAAATCTAGACTAAATGGTAGCTCATGCAAAATGAAGCTGAGCTGCAAATCTCTTTGTAAAATGTAAAGGAATAAACTTTAAAATTTTAGGAGGCAGGGAGCACTGCCATAGATTTATCATATCTGACCCAACCGCCCACCTGCACTGTATCTCCCCCAAATGGCCCAGAATACACTCTTCACAAAGGCTTCAGAGTCCCAAATCTATGAGGAACATATTTTACAAAGCATTTGGAGAATGTTTTTAGTAGACCAGGGATGATGGCAAAAGAGGCTACAGTTGAATTTGGCTTACGTGTTGCTTTGCAGACCAGGAGAAAAAGTCAAGTAGGTACTTCCTGACCTCAGCTTCCCAGAGCACTAGGATTACAGGCATGAGCCACGGTGCCTGGCTTATGCTCTCCTCTTTTCCTCTTAGTTTGAACCTAAAACTTCTTTTATAAAAATAGTCCTTAAAAAAAGTCTATTAAAAATTTTCATATTTCTTTTTACTTAAAAAAAAGTAGCTACTAGAAATTAGGTGTTAAATAATTACACATGTGATGGGTACAGGCAATTGCACTAATGTACACAGCTATGATTTAACAATAAAAAAAATAATTACACATATGGTTTCCTTTATATTTTTATTGATAAGTGCCCATGTAAAGGATTTAGCAAAGGAATGGAAACCAAACCACACGGGATGCAGGCAATGTCTCTGTAGCTTGTTAGTGTTGTCAGAATTACAGAGATGTCAGTTGCTTCACAAGTGTGTATCCGCTGAATTTTCAGTTTTGCCAAAATAACCATCTATAAATTGGAATTTCACACTTTCCAAAAAATACTGGAATGATGATGATCTAACCTTCAAGGATGAGAACCAGGACCAGTTTAGTTTTTAACACAGAACAAGTTATATTACTGACACTTGATAATGTTGCTTTAGAAATCAGGTGGATGAGATCTCTTCAGTACCACAGGGAAGGCATGGTGATTATGGGTCTTCTGGTGAATTGCTCTTAATACAAAAAGAAGAAAAAAAAAAATATATATATATATCTTTTTTTGAGACAGAACCTCATTTTCTGCCATGGCATCATAGCTTACAGCAACCTCAAACTTGGGCTCAAGCGATTCTCTTGCTTCAGCATCCCAAGTAGCAGGGACTACAAGTGCCCACCACAATGCCCAGCTGTTTTTAGAGATGGAGTCTCACTCTTGCTCAGGCTGGTTTCAAACTCCTGAGCTCAGGCGAACCACCTGCCTCAGCCTCCCAGAGTGTTAGGATTATAGGTAGGTGTGAGCCACCACACCCAGCAATACAAAAATATTTACTTTGAAAATGTGAGCCTCCTATCACTTTATCATATCTTTCCAATTTTATTTCACTATAAAATTTTAATTCCTCTACCTCTAATCATGAAGATAGTGAAAGCAGAGTAGACAATGAGTCAATGGCATTCTCTATATGTAATATACAAAACTTAAGGTTGGCTATAATTACTTTTAATTATATTCATTAAGTCAAAAGTTTCTACCAGACCTATACATCAGCATGACAAAATCTCAGTTAATGCCTTCCACATCAGAGACTAAGTAGGAATTCTAGGTTTTCAGAATTCAACAATTCCTTTGGCATTCTAAGTTGACAGGGAATTCTAATATAGTAAAACAACATGCCAAGATATAATCATACTATGGCTGCCTTGGAAATGGCAGAGAATATGACTGCCACAAACAAATGTTCCTTAAAAAAATACCATACCTGTGAGCACCATAAGGTGAGGGACAATGCCCAGTTAGACCAGTGTCTTCTCCTCCTGTGTTGATGGTACTCCCATCTAGTCAGAGTCCTTCTCTATTTCCTCACCTTCCCCCCCTGTGTCAAAGTGACCATTTCATAGTGCCAATTCTATCTTCGAAATATCTCTTGACTCCTTCCATCTCTCAACCATTTTCAGGATAACTTTCCTATGTTAACCTGTTATTCTCATCAACTCTGTCTTGAACACCTGAAATAATCTTTCAGTGATTAGGTTGCCAGGAAATGCACCTATTAAACTGTTTCCATTTCCTACCCATTTTACTGAAGTTCCAAATGAAAACTAGAATTATTTATCTAAATATCCTAAAGATCTAAACATATCATTTCCCTTCTTGAAAGCTTTCCAAATGCTTGATCCTGATTACCTACGGGATAAAGTCCAAACTTCTTAACACGATATTTAAGGTCTTTTATAAGGTGCAGTATATTCTAATTTCAATTTACCTCTCCAGACTTATCTCCTGTCATTCCTACTATACCCTACACTATGAACATCCAAGTTTTAAATGAAATCACACAATTAAAAATCTTGGATTTAAAAAAATTTGATAATAGGTGAGGGAAATGGGAGGATTCATGTGTGGTATAATAAAATTGACTTTACTTAATTATAAAATCTATTACTTATGGAAAATTTATTCCATTTATTTCCTTTTGTTACTGAAGTAGGAGTTCTTTTGACAGCAAATGTCAAAATTAATTTGAATTAGCTGTGGCAAAAATCAGAAATTATTGGCTTACGGATTCCAAAGAAGAGTTAAAAAGCCAACTCAAGAGATGGGCAGGGCTGCAGCTGTACCTCAAAAATAACTGGAGGGACTCCATTGCCATCAACAGTTCCTTTATTAACTGGCTGGCTCCTCTCTGCATGTTGTCTGCTATCACTGCAGACAGAATTTCCTCATGAAGCTGAAAACATGGACACCAATAGCTCTCTGAGCCAGTGTCTTTTAACAATCATCTGGCTGACTTTCTTAATTTCAGTTTGAAAAATCCAAAGGAAAGCCTCTGATTGTACTGGCATAGGTTAGTGCCTATCCTTGGACCTATCAAGTGTGACCAGGCGAGGCAGATCATGTAAGCGAGGAAAAGTTTCTGCAAGAGCCACATGGCTGGTGGTGGGGAAGGGGGATACCAGTTCATAGAAAAGAGCTTTTCAGGAAGGCAATATCACAGATAACTGCTAGAATAGATTAATCCTTAAGAATTTTGGTGGAGGCTCGGTGCCCGTAGCACAGTGGTTATGGCACCAGCCACATACACCGAAGGTGGTAGGTTCAAACCCGGCCCAGGCCAGCTAAACAACAGCAACAAAAAAATAGCTGGGTGTGGGCAGTGCCTGTGGCTCAAAGGAGTAGGGTGCTGGCCCCATATACGCTGGTGGGTTCAAACCCAGCCCCGGTCAAAAACAGCAAAAAAAAAAAAAAAAATAGCCAGGTGTTGTGGCAGGTGCCTGTAGTCCCAGCTACTTGGGAGGCTGAGGCAAGAGAATCACTTAAGCCCAAGAGTTGGAGGTTGCTGTAAGCTGTGATGCCACAGCACTCTACTGAGGGCAACATAGTGAGACTCTGTCTCAAAAAAAAAAAAAATTGGTGGAAATAAACCAAAAGAACTAGCTCCATTGTTATAGATTTTTAGTGCCTACTTAGCCTACAAATTTGTATTTATAATCTGGTTATTCTAATTTTTTGGTTTGTTTTGTTTTAGGTATCTAATTGCATTGGTTCTAAATACTGGTAATTTTAGGCTAGATGCGGTAGCTCATGCCTATAACCCTAGCACTCTGGAAGGCCACGGTGGGTAGATTGCTTGAGCTCAGGAGACCAGCCTGAGCCAGGGTGAAACCCATCTCTAAAATTAGCTAGGTGTTGTGGAGGGTGCCTATAGTCCCAGCTACTTGGGAGGCTGAGGCAAGAGAACACTGGAGCCCAAGAGTTTGAGGTTGCTGTGAGCTATGATGCCATAGTTCTCTACTGAGGGTGACAAAGTGAGACTCTGTCTAAATAAATAAATAAATAAATAACTGGCAATATTGTTTCCTAATAATCATAATTCACATTTCTGTTTTGTGGTTTATTTTATTGGCCCAAACTTCCAGAATTACATAAAATAATCATGAATTAATACATGTATTAATCATGTATTAATAATAATAATTATAGTGATTAATATAACAATCATTATAAAGTTTTCATATATCTGTATAAGTAAAGCCTAGTAGAGTAAGGAAGCAGGAAAATTGTAACTCAGTTGAGTGACTATGTAAGTTCATATTGGAACGAGAAGGGAACTTAAAAATGTCAGAGTTTGTAACAGACTCATTATGCAGAGTATTGCCTTCCCAGGTTTTAAAACATGGAAACAATTTCATGTGGTTTGGTAAACTGCCACTGCCCTGAGCTACCACCCTTTCTACATCCTACCCCCACAGCCCAACAACTAAAGGGTTTTCATGGTATAGGAGGGGGCTGTCTATTCTGATTGGTTCCAACTGGTTGTTTAAACTTTTGAATATCAGTGATAATCAACATAATAATTTGATTGTATATTCCTAGTGGGATAGACCCTGGGACAAAAGATAAACCTGAAAAATTTTCAAATTGAATGACCAGATTTTCCGTAAAAATTCTCAAAGTATTAATGATGAAAAATATATAACTAGGCATTATCATCAAGGACAGCTAACATCATAAAGACAGACAAGCAGAAATCGCTACCTCCTATGAAGTACTTACCACAGCTTTATGAACTGTTCTTACAATAATAATAATAACAACAAAAACAACAAAAAACCCTCGAAATCAAATTAAACCTAGATCTCACTAGCAATTTATGGATGATAAAGGGAAAATAGAAACACATTACGGTAACTGATGCCACAGGAAGGCAATCCGCAAAAACCAGCAATAAGAAACTTCGGGTTTTTTCAGTACACAAGAAAAACAAAAATGGGGAGGGAGTTGAAGAACACACAGATTAAAAGAGATTTAAAGGATTGTAAAGAGAGCGCAAGCACGCTGCCTGTAGCTCACTGAACTTCTGAGCTGCAGAAGAAGGGGGTAAAGAAGACTTTTTTTTTTTTAAATAGTTGGGGATTCACTGAGGGTACAATAGACCAGGTTACACTGACTGCATTTGCTAAGTAAAGTCCCTGTTGCAATCGTGTCTTGCCCCCAAAAGGTATGGCACACACCAAAGCCCCACCACCCTCCCACCTTCCCTCCCTCTTCTCTTCCTTTCAAGAAGTCTGTCTTTATCCCTTGGCTGGTGTAGAGCAGACTGCCAGCAAATCAGCTGCGGTAAAACACCTGGGAAGCAACTAGCTACAGGAACCGCTTGCGAGAGTGCGCCCTCTACTGGGAGGGGATCGCATCATCACAGGACTGCTACGTGTGTCTACCAACTGCAAATTTCTCTTCCAGTGTCTGGTGCCAGAAAACAGAACTGCGCTTCCAGAGCACAGCTACTGGTGTTTTGCAGAGGTAAGTAAGCCCTGTTCAGTTGGCCTTTTTGAAGACATCAACCTGTGTGCTATCCCTGCCAAATGTGTAACAATTATGGCAAAAGACATTCAAGTAGCAAGAAGCATATGTGAAGAACATGCTTAAGAATTCATTGTGATGTGAAGCATTTCATTACACGCGCACGCACACACACACTGACACACACACCACACGAATTCTCTTCTTTCTGGTACTTGTAGTTCTAGATGTTAGATTTTTTTTTTTTTTTCTGATAGGGTCAAACAGTACCTAAGTACAATGGCTACAAGTGGAAAAATAAAGAGGACAGAAATCAGGCATTGGCACTTTTTCCATTTTCATTTGTCTGAATTTTTAATATAAATTCAGGACACAAAGGGTTAATACAAGTCAAAATGTTTCAGTGAATAAATTTTAGCCAATTGACTAACAATTATAAATAAATCTGTTAAAATTTTCTAGACAATGCCAATACTTGGATTTTTAAAAAACAAGTAAATTTTTTATTTTAATTTTTTCAGCAGTATAGATATCATCAGTTTTTTTTTTTTTTTTTATGAAAGAGAGACATGGAAATTATTTACATGATGAAAGATTTCAGAACTTCAGTGGACGGGCAGTCGACTGAAGCCATTTCAACAGTGATTTATTTCAGTCTACCTACTTTCCAAAACTGTCACCATGTCTAAATAAGAAATATCCTTGTCATCTACAATTACTTTGGTGACTCCATATTCTGGGAGACCTTATATCCAACTTTCACACTAACTGGTTGAATCTCTCTACCCTTTCCTTTAGAGCCTGATCCAACAGCTACCATTGTTTGCAATACTTTTCCTTGAGATTTTTCTGGAAATAATGCCTCCTTGGTTACAATTTCAGGGGCACACCTTTCAACCCATACCGATCAGAGAGGGGAAGAAACTTTCTCAATGCCTGTCCTGCCATGACTCCTGTTGTCACTGCAGCTCCTATTCTGTTCTTGCACAGCTGTTGCAAGGAGAGGCCTAAAAGCCATAATTTTTTTTGATAAAAAGGTAAATAATGTTAGTAGCATTTTTATCATTCTATCCATTTGCTATACTTTTCTAACTCAGTTGTCCTACATGCAAATAAGTATATGTTTTTAATGTTATCTATCTTTTGTACTGTTCCTGTAAGTTTGCTACTAAAATACTTTGAACTATAAAAAGAGAGAAAAATCAGGAAAATTTAAATACTGGATATTGATGATATTAAAGAATTGTTATTTAAGTATGCTAATGGCATTGTGGCTGATTTTAAGATTTCTTTCCTTTTC
>CAUYPK010109774.1:0-10290 GCA_963574355.1 Loris lydekkerianus | reverse complement strand
CCCCCCCCCCCCCCCCCCCCCCCCCCCCCCCCCCCCCCCCCCCCCCCCCCCCCCCCCCCCCCCCCCCCCCCCCCCAAGTACTTGACTCCAGGTGCTCTGATTTGAAATCTCAGCCTCTTCCTACCACACTATACACTTCTTGAGTATGTACTAAATACAGTTTAATGTTCTGGAGAAACTTATAGCTTAAAAACAGGAAATATATGTATATGTGTAATATATGTTTTAAAAAATAGGAAAAAAATCTGATTCCAAAGACTCTCAAAAGTAAAGTGAATGTAAATTCCTTGCTAGATCACATCTCATCGACCATCAAGCATCACAAACAAGCTACCACGTGGACATGATTACCGAAACAATTAAATCAATCTGGTTTTTTGTTAAACATAGCAATAGCTCAGGAATTCACCTTTTGCTTCAGATTATGCAAACCCCTCTCTAGAAGCTTTGAAATAAGATTGATTTTTATCTTGTTTGGAAGGACTTGCCTTTGTTTTAGGGCAAAGCATTGAGCTCAGTAGTCTTTCAAAATCTGTTTTTGCTCTACGATCCTATGACTTTAATGAAACCTCAGTAGTAAGACCTGCATTTGTAATTACAATATTTGAAATAATTTGCATCAGTATGAACAAGTTCAATCTACACGTAAGACTGCTATTAAGGGGGAATAAATTCATTACAAAGTTATCTTTGATAGAAATTATCCACATGGCTCAGCGGCTAGGGCATCAACCACATACACTGGAGCTGGCGGGTTCAAATCCAGCCCGGGCCTGCCAAACAACAATGACAACTACAACCAAAAAATAGTCAGGCATTGTGGCAGGCACCTGTAGGCCCAGCTACTTGGGAGGCTGAGGCAAGAAAATCCCTTGAGCACAAGAGTTGGAGGTTGCTGTGAGCTGTGACGCCACAGCACTCTACCAAGGGTGACATAGTAAGACTTTGTCTCAAAACAAAGAATGAAATTATCCATAAGGTATTTTGAAATGACTATTTTGGGGTTTTAGGTAAATATGTGTATAAGTCAGTTATTGTATCACTGCTATTGAATTTCTCACATGCCTCTGGCCCTAACACATAAGATTCAAACTTCCAGATTCTATGTCAAATGCCCGTTTGTTCTGAGCTTAATTTTTTTCTTAATTTTACTAGATAACAAAAAAAGTCTCATTTTTTCTTTTCCTTTTCTTTTTTATTAAATCACAGCTATGCACATTAATGCGATCATGGGGCACCTTACACTGGTTTATAGACCATTTGACACATTTTCATCACACTGGTTAACATAGCCTTCCTGGCCATTTTCTTAGTTATTGTGTTAAGACATTTATATTCTACATTTACTAAGTTTCACATGTACCCTTGTAAGATGCACCACCTTTTCAAGATACTATCCCACTTTTATTTGTTTTATAATTCAATGATTATATCTCTCTGAATCTCCCTCTATATTTCGATCCCTTGCCTTCCACTTAAAAACATGCTTAACATACCCCACCCAAAAATCATCTGTCTTTGACCTGCTACAATCTACTTTTTTTCCTTTTTATCAAAAAATCACTCAAAAGAAAAAATCTATAATGACTTTCTCTATTTCTTCAATATCCATTCACTCTTCGACCCCCGGTGATTTGATTTTGTCATCACAACTCTGTTAGAACTGATCTCTAGAAAGTCACCAGTGAGGCTATCAGCATCCTCTTTACCAGCCTCAGTCCCCTTAAATCCTGACATGCTGTTTCAATAATCACTCTCACTTGGCTTCTGCAGCGCAGTGATCTTTTTATCCTCTTCCTCTCTTTCATAACTCCTTCTCTTTCTCATAAACACAACAGACTCATACACAGTACAGTAAAGTAAAGAGGTAAAAGTTCTGTTTCTACGGACAATGATGAATCAGGCTGTGAATTTATCCCAAATCTGTAGTCTACTAATCTACCCTTCCTTCAAAATAAAGCTTTATAACTATTTTGTTTAAAGTTACCCTGATTACTTCTAATCATAATTCACTGTAATGAATTAAATTTTATATTATCTCCTCTTCCCTCCCTCTTTCTCACGCAAACACATACTATATCTTACAAAGACAACAAAAGCAATACCTTTGTCCTCCAATTGTGAGTATTTCTTCAATTACATAGCAGGCTCTTAGTAAATGTTGATTAAGGCTATCTGATACATAGAAACTGTCAATTCATTAAAAAGAAATGATAAACTCATATTTTTTAATAAAAGAAAATGGACTTCCTTTTATTTCAGCTGTTACACTGACACTATTAGGTTATAAATATAGGAAGCAAAGGCCAGGCATGGTGGCTCACGCCTGTAATCACTCTGGGAGGCCAAGGCAGGTGGATACCTAAGCCCACAGGTTCGACATCAGCCTGAGCAAAAACAAGACCCTGTCTCTACAAATAGCCAGGCATTGTGGCAAGCACCTGTAGTCCCAGCTAGTCAAGAAACTGAGGCAAGAGGATCACTTGAGACCAAGAGTTTGAGGTTGCTGTGAGCTACAGTGCCACTGACTCAAAAAAAAAAAACAAAATAAACAAACAATAAATATATATATAGGAAGTGAGATAATGCTTTGGAAAAAGATTCATTTTCTAATTCTGAACTAGTTGGCCTAATTTTACTTACGAAAATTCCTCTATAATTTGTCAAAACAATAATTTATACCAATTTTTTAAATGCTTCTTTAAAAAAAGAACTATGAAAGGGAAGAAATCCTAGAAAGTTATCAGCACAGAATCATCAAAAAACATTTTAAGCATCTATAGAACTATAATATGAAGACATTTGCCACAATACAGGTTTTAGTGTGTGCAAAAATCTATTCATAGACCAGCTGTGACAGACTCTTTAAAGCATGTCAAAGGCAATGATAAATGAAGTAGACATTCTTGCCAAACTCTTTGATTTGTATTTAGTATTAGGAAGTTTTAATGAGTAATCCTATAAGAAATGCAACTGTATCTAAATTTGACATATGTAAAATTTTGGTGTGGAAGGGATCTTCTTTTAAAATGATAAATTCTTTGTCCTTATTCTGTTGTTTTCTTTTTCCTCATTCGTCTAGTGAAGAGAAGGTCAAGACATTCTGCCATGAGGTCCTAGCAACTCTTGTCCACTGTTGTGGGGGGAGTGTACCTCCCACTTTGATCTGGGAGGTACACAGAGACTCAGATTCAGAAATGCAAAACTGAGAGGGCAGAAACATTTATTCTTGAATGGACCTTTGTCTATAGGAACAGGCCTTACACATGAGTGAAAGAGCTGAAACAGGACCCGGAGGGAGCCATCCCCCACATGACCCAGGAGTGTCCCCAATTCTCAGCAGTGACGAGGGAATTAGAAAAACAGAGGAAGACAATAGAAACAGTAAAATTTATAGAGTGGGCCCAGAGGTCAAAGCCCTTCGTGGAAGAGACAGTGAAGGCCTCAAACTCCAGATGTACTCGGTTTTTATTATTTATTAGTTAATGGGTGTTAGCAACAACATACATCATCTCTGCAGTTTCTCCTGCCCTAATTCTGGATTACTCACCCAATAACTCTTTAGCTGTTTTTATTACTTTTACTTCTTAATATACTTATCAATCACAAACAAGATTACAGAAAACAAAGGAAAAGGGAGCATGGACTTTGGAGCTAGATGTCACCCAGTTAATCCTGTTTCCTGCAGGGCAGATTAGTTGACACCTTACTCAACTTTAAGAGCAGGGAGGAACAAAATTGAATCCTCTTCTTTCACACCCATAAGAACTAATCTTTCTTGCTCAATGAGTCAGCTTCACATGTTGTCCTAAAATGGCTTCCCAAGCCTTGTTAGGCCCCCAGCCAGGCCCTTGCAGACCTTTTCCTAAAGTCCTTTGATGTTCGCGCCAAGCTGTCTCAGAAGTCCCCAGTGTAGTGTTCTTTCTGTAGGCTCATGTCCTCCCATTCTTCTGCATACCTGACCCTGATCATACAACCTTTCGAATAATCATTCCATTGTTCTATCAGTCTAACTCTACTCCCATAATCCTAACTTCCCTTATGTTCACCCACAAGGACCCAGTCCACCGGGAACAGGGGAGTGAAGAAGAGAGACAGAAAAGCCTGACGTAGCTATTCGAACCTGAATTCTTAGGTGTGGGGTTTCAGGAATTTCAGGTCTGGAGCCTCCAACTAACTAAAACCATGCTAGCCAATTTGCTACTAGCATTGATACCTCTTCTAACCAAAACGCTACCAGCTCTAGGGAAAGGGGGGCAAGTACAGAATTCTGGGTGGTCAACCATAGTCAGCTGCTGAGCTGGGTTAATGCTGTCTGCAGTGCTGCTTGGGAGGCGTCTTGTTTTACTGTTTAACATAAATTATTGGATGAAAAAAAATTTTAACTAAGGAAAAAAAAACTCAATAATGAAAAGTAGAAAAAATATGATTCGTATCCAAAATCAAGCATATAGGTATCTGAAAGGTATATCTATTAAACGGATATGGCACAGGAATTTTAAATAGTCTTGAAATGTTGAATTATAGTAACCATGAGCAGTGCTTTCCGAACAGCTCTAATTCTGAAATGAACATTCTTTGTATTTGATGACACTAATTCAGCCTTTTTTGTGGTTGATGCTATAAATGTTACGGAAATTATGTACTGCCCATGTTCATTACCTAAATTTCACATAATAATAGGTTCGTATAAATTAATTTTTCCCTAAAATAGATAAAAACAATTACTCCTTTTTATGGCTTAATCACTTGACAAATTCCATTTTACACAAGTCTTAGATTTGGTATTGTCAAATTTTCATTTTAATTTTCAAACTCAAATAGAGTTTAAATTTTTCAATAACACTTTTCAGGTAGTCCCTTAGTTTGTAGAAGTGGTCTGTATTCTTTAAGCTCAGTAGTAACTTTTGGGTACTCTGAATGCTTTGTTGAAGAGAATAATGTTATAAATAGTTATATTTGAGGATGTCATCACAAAGGTCCATTAACTCAATTAAACAGTACTGGTTAGTACTCACTAAACCAGTTCTTACTCTAGGCCCCTGGAATGGAAGAGTTAAGTGAAAGGAAGCTGAAGTTTTCATCCCTCTTTCCAAGCACAAAATTGGCCCTAAGTAGGTATCTGAAAACACCAAATCCTAGCCACTAGACCACCAGAGAGCTCTAAGTAGGTATTTGAAATGGGCAAAGGGAACTCTGGTGTAACTCCTACCTCCTTTCCCAACACATATTTCTTTTGTAGTTTCTACCAGTTTTAAGGTTTTCTTGTATCTTCCATTGTGTCATACCATCTTGATCTGCCTTGATCTCCCCATATGTCCTATATTTCAAAATTTAAGATACTCCTCCCACCACCACCTACATCAGCAGAAAATAAGAATGTAATTAATCTATTTCAAAAGTGTAAGTAAAAGGATATATTCAGGCCAGGCGCAGTGGCTCACACCTGTAATCCTAGCACTCTGGGAAGCCGAGTCAAGTGGATTGCGTGAGCTCACAGGTTTGAGATCAGCCTGAACCAGAGCAAGACCCCACCTCTAAACATAGCCGGGCGTTGTGGCAAGAGCCTGTAGTCCAGCTACTCAGGAGGCTGAGGCAAGAGAATCACTTGAGCCCAAGAGTTTGAGATTGCTGTGAGCTATGATGTCACAGCACTCTACCAAGGGCAACAAAGTGAGACTCTGCCTCAAAAAATAAAAAAAAAAAGAAAAAAAGATATATCCAAATCTTTTATTTAGAAGTAATTAAAAGTACTTGCTTCTGCAGTACATACACTAAAATTAGAATGATACAGAGATTAGTATGACCCCTACACAAGCACAATGCACAAATTTGTGAAGCTTTCCATATTTTAATAAACAAGTAAAAGTAATTAAAATTTTTAAATAGTGTGACTACTAGCTTAAATGAATTTATAATTATGGGAGCTTAAGTAGTACCTATATACTCAAGTATAAGCCGAGTTTTTTCAGTACAAAATTTATGCCGAGTTCAGGTTTTTCGGCACAAATTTTGTGCCAAAAAAACTTGGCTTATACTCGAGTATATATGGTATATGAAATTAAAAGCAACATTTAAAAAAGAAAGGCAGAGAATATAAGAAAAGTATTTGGATGCATAAGGCAACTCCTTAAGAGGACTAGCACTAAGCTTTTTTACTTTCCTAGAATTTCTTCTTCGTTCCTAAACATAGATTTTCAAAATCTCCTAGTAACTTCATAATTGACCCTAAAAATTACAAGAGAAATTTGCAACAATATGCACTTACATATACAAATGATCCTAGGAAATCAGGTTTTGATAAGACTCATATGTATTTGGTTAAAAGAAATTTTCTTTCAGTATATTACTTGATAGCTGCGTAATATTGTTCTTTTGTAATCCAGCATTGGTAGTATCAAGTTTGGGGCAGAAATAAATGGTTACTTCCAGAAGTTGTAACCATTGCAATACATGGTCTTCATCAAGATTCTCCAGTGATTCTCTATTGTCTGTCACATCAAGTTTAAACTCTTCAATGGGCTAGGTGGTTAAGAAACAGAGTGTAATAATTGAACAGGAAAACTGACACATTTTATGGAAAACCTGCAGAACTATGTTGAAGAGCATCTTCTTCCACAAAGCCCTCTAATAAAGTCAAGATGAATAAATAACAATAAACTCTTGCACGAATAATGTGACACAGTCTAACATTTAATTTTCATGCTTTCTTGAATTATTCTATGTGTGTTTCATATATTGTTCTTATTACCTAACTAGACAATGGAAGCAAACAAATAGAGTATGAAAGTGCTTTGGGAGGATTTGCCTCTCTTCTGTCTAGGGTCCCAGATTAGTTATTAATTAGTATGCTACAGTCTTCCATTATCAAAAGGGTACTGGTTTGGACGCTATATTATATAATCAGTTATCCTTAAAGTGTAACACCATGTGTTAAGTTTCTTTGCTCACATCAGGTACCTACTATACACTGAGTAAGAATTTTGATGTGTACAACCAAACTCCAAATTCATTATGGAAACATTATTTTCTTGGTGACAGTCTCATGGCTCTCTGTAGTTCTCAAAATTAGCAATTATCATACTAATAATTAGTGAATAAGTTGTTGAATGTCTGTATCTGCATTTGATTTTACTATGCGCAGTGGTACTCAATTAACAGTGGTAATCTTGCTCCCCACTCCCAGTGGACATCTAATAATAGATGGAGACACTTATGGTTACTGCAAATGGGGGTAAGGAAGTGGATGCTCCTGCCATCTAATAAACAGAAGCCAGGGATTCTGCTGAACATCTCACAATGCACAGGACAGCCTCCTATGACAAAGAATTATTTGGTTCAAAAAGGCTAGGGTTAAGAAACTCTATTCCATGACAGCATAACTGACATTCTTCCTACAGAGCAGCTTAATATGTATGAACTAATAAATAAATACTTGTTAAGTTAATAAATGAATACATCATTCAAGATCCTTTTAATTCTTCTCATACTGCGCCTTCTTGCTCCATGCCTTCCTTTCTCCCACTGAAACACCAGAAATTAAGGGTTAAAGGCACATCTCTGAAATGCCCCAATAATTAGTGTATCAGCAGATTAGCTAATAAGAGAGAAAACCTATTAGCTAAATGAGCTTCTCATTAATCATGTTCTGTATGTTAACAGAAATATAAATTGAATTACAAAGAAAACTCTTCAGTATTATCCACAATTATTTTCTTACACAGCACAATTTTATTATATTAGTAACAAGCTTTGCTTTTAGTTATTAGGTAAACTCAGAACACAGCAAACCATATTCATAAAGACCAGAATAAAAGTCTATGACTCAGCACACCATCAAAGATGGACAGTTACTACAACACTAAAAGAACCCCTTATTATAAGGCATATTAAGCTATAAGCTTGAAGCATAAGGCTAATGAATCTTAACATACACATTTAAAAGGTGAAGGCCCTTCTTTTCCTCCTTAAGTCATTAGACAAGGCCAAAGGAGTTTGGAATCGACAAGCACTGGAAGGGGCAGCCAGACCAAGGAGTCAAGTCCAATCAAGGAAGTGAACACAAAGAGTAGTGGCCAACGTGACTGACAGACTGGTTAGATAGAGGAGAGGGTCCACATATGTGATACACTGCAGATAACTGGACCCCACTTTCTCACTGGAAGTTACAAAGACAGAAAGGGTGTAGTGAGGATGAACCCTTTGGTGTTAGGAGTAGAGCTATCAGTGCAAACTCAGTTTTCAGTATACAGATGTGAAAATGAATATAAGTGTAAGTGTGTGCATACGCACATATATTTCCTAATTATTTTTAATGAAAGGACCTGAGAACAGTGACACTCAATACAAGAAACACAATTAGTACCCAGATTTGGGGTTCTAAATATCATTCTCTACACAAAGAATGATTCCCTGTAAAATAGAATCATGATTCCCTGGAAAATAACTGATTCCAGGGCTGGGGCAGGGATATTGCAAGATAAGCCTAGAATATCTCATTGTGTAAGAGACAGGAGATGGTCAAAGAATGATGAAAGACATGTTAAAGTACATAGAAATTTAAAAAGAATCCCACTTGCCAAACCTAGGACACAAACTCATCTGACTGAGTTTGTGACAATCTACATTATCTTACCTGGCACTCATCAAGTTCCTAGTGAAAATGTGCAGGTGCGTTCACAGAGAGGTCACTGGATCTTTTGGTTGAGAATCTGAATGGGAACAGTTACTCCCTGACTGTGAACCAACTCTTACCACCCATCTCTGTGGAAGGTGGTTCAAAAAAAAAAGTCAAAACTAATACAGTTCTTATCTCATGTAGAAAAAAAGCAGAAAATGCACCATGGGACTACCTAACTCAAGTTGAAAAATACTGCAAAGTAGGCCAAGCGCAGTGGCTCACACGGATGATCCTAGCACTCTGAGAAGCCAAGGCAGGTGGATCCCCTGAGCTCAGGAGTTTGAGACCAGCCTGAGCAAGAGTGACACCCCATCTCCAACTAAAAATAGAAAAACTAGCCTGCAGTCCCAGACATCCAGGAGGCTGAGGCAGGAGGACTGCTTGAGCCCAAGAATTTGAGGCTGCCGTGAGCTATGATGCCACTGTGTCTCCAAAAGAAAAAAAAAAAAAAAAGAGTGCCAAGAAAAAAAGTGAAGGCTTCTTATGACACAGATACAGATGTTAGGGAAGGACTGATGAATATGCTAAAGAAAATTTATGAGGATGGAAGTGGTGCTATGAAGCAGACCAGTAATAAAGCTTTGATGGAATCAACAGAAAAGCAAGCTAAAAAGACAGAATTTTGAGACTTTATAAAGTGCAAAATCCTGCAGGAATTGTATTGTGGAAATATTGATGTTTCCAGTAAGGAAATGTGTGTGAGCTGCAAATATAAATTTGTGAGGTAACTATTTATACAACCTTCTTCTAACTAAAGGCAATGAATTCTCCATTTCCTACTGGAGGATTTATTAAAAAAAAAAAAAAAAAAAAAAAAAAAAAAAAAAATCACAGTTTTCATGGAGTTTATATCTTTATCAGAATGTTTTAGATAAGAAATCAAGGGAAGTCTCATTGAGAAGGCAACGTTTGGGCAGCACCTGTGGCTCAAAGGAGTAGGGCTCCAGCCCCATATGCCGGAGGTGGCGGGTTCAAACCCAGTCCCGGCCAAAAAACTACAAAAAAAAAAAGGAGAAGGCAACGTTTAAGAAAAATTAAGCTTAAGCCCAAGAGTTGGAGGTTGCTGTGAGCTATAACACCACAGCACTCTACCCAAGCGACAGCTTAAGACTCTGTCTCAAAAAAAAAAAAGAAAGAAAAAATGACATAAGAAAGCTACATGCAGGTATCTGGAGGGAAGAGCTTCCATAACATAGAGAACATCAAGGTTTTAAGATGAGAAAATGCATGGCATGCTCCAGGAAGACAAAAATGCTGAAATGATTAGAGCAGTGTTCAACCCTTTTTATCCCACAGCACATTCAAACCTATAGTTAAACTTCTGCGGCACACTTAAATTATGTTGATCCAAAAAAGGAGGGAGGGGAGGAAAAGAAAAAAAAAAAAAAAAAATATATATATATATATATACCTATATACTTGAGTATAAACCGAGTTTTTTTCGGCACAAAATTTGTGCCGAAAACCCTGAACTCGGCTTATACTCGGGTCATACAGGTTATTTGATTCGGTGATTGTGATTTAGCTTGATTACCTGTTAAGCTACGGTTTTCTGCACTTTATTTAAAGTTTTAAAGTTGTTGTTGCTAGTTTACAGTTTTTCTTTAGCA
>CAUYPK010109766.1:0-53022 GCA_963574355.1 Loris lydekkerianus | reverse complement strand
CTAAAAATAGACCTGCCTTTCGATCCTATAATTCTTCTTCTAGGTTTATACCCAGAAGACCAAAAGTCACAATATAACAAAGACATCTGTACCAGAATGTTTATTTCAGGCCAATTCATAATTGCTAAGTCATGGAAGACGCCCAAGTGCCCATCGACCCACAAATGGACTAGCAAATTGTGGTACATGTATACCATGGAATATTATGCAGCCTTAAAGAAAGATGGAGACTTTACCTCTTTCATGTTTACATGTATGGAGCTGGAACATATTCTCCTTACCAAAGTATCCCAGGAATGGAAGAAAAAGTATCCAATGTACTCAGCCCTACTTTGAAGCTAAACTATAGCTTTCACATGAAGGCTATAACCCAACTATACCACAAGACTATGAGGAAAGGACCAAGGAAGGGAAAGGGAGGGGGGAGGTTTGGGTGCAGGGAGGGTGATGGGTTGGGCCACATCTATGGTGCATATTTTTATCTATAATAATAATAAAAAAAAAGAACATGTCCAAGATAGAGCTATAGACGGGATTCAAAGCCACACCAAATTTCCTGTTGGGGAGGTGTCATGTCGTTTTATGTCCATACACAAATTTAGTGATTCTTTTAACTGACTAACTCTGTGGTCCTGCAAAAAGAGTGCCCTTCTGTCACAAACTGGGCTTGTGACATCATGAACTCATGATTCCTCAGAGGTAATTCAATAAAAATAAAATGCACAGGTGGTATATATTAGCTTTCAAAAATATTCCTAAATATAGCAGACAGCATTGAAACACAAAATTTCATGAGTCATAGCTTAGCAAATCAAATCTAAAACAAGGTATTATTTCCTTTAAAATAAAACAATTATGATTGCTATTATATCTGTAAGTTTCACTACCACATTCCTGATTTCCAAAGGTTCTCTTATTTTCAGTACGAGGAAAATTTCCAGGACACTTGGGGAATCATTCTGGAGGTGGTGGCAATCTTTTTATCTCTTCTATAGCAATCTTCAGGTATGCTTTGACCTCAGCACTGCACCAGTCTCTCAGAAAGAATTAAAGAAATCAGAACTCATCACTTTCAGGCTGTGAAAACAATTGGCTGGCCTGCACCTGAAGCTTCTCTTATATTAAGGTATAAGGGAATGTCTCCTAGGATGTCAAGACCCAGGGTCCATGCCAGTTTCCTTGTACCATCGGCACAAAAAATATGAGTTTTGTGTTTACATTTTGGACACTGGAAGACACTTATGTTTTGGACAAGGCCAAGAACAGGCACATGGACTTTTCAAAACATCTCAGCACCCTTGTGTGCATCCATCAATGCAATATCCTGGGGTGTGGAGACAATCACAGCACTTGATATGGGAATATTCTGTGAGACAGATAACTGCACATCTCCAGTTCCTGGTGGCATGTCAAGAACTAGAATCCAGTTGACCCCAATGTACCTGCCTCAATAGTTTCTCAATGGCTGACAGCACCATAAGGCCTCTCCAAACTGGTGCAGTCTCATCAACCAAGAAGCCCATGGACATACAAGCAATACCATAATTCAAAAGAGGCCTCATTAGGTTGCCTCTACTTTTTTATTCCTTCCATTTTTTTCTGAAACCAAGGTCCTTTCTTTTGAGAAATCAGATCAATAAATCTATTATTATTCTCTCAGGAGAACTGCAAGTGACTGGGTGAGACAAAGTAGTTCCACCAATAAATAATGGTACCTAGGAGGGGTTTATAATACCTAACCTGTTTATTCTGTGATAATTCTGGGTTTCCCTTTAGATTCACCATCTTTGGAATTGAAGGGCCATACACATCCACATCTAACAAACCAACGGCCTTTGACACAATATGCTGCTCAAATTTCTTGGCTTTTTGCTTCATAATTTCTGCACTATGCTACAAATAAATGCTTTCTGAAGAGATGGCCCAGGAATAGTCTGTTGCTTTTCCATTCTTGTTGTCAATTTTCCTGTCATACACATAGCGTTAAAAATGAAGCTGTCCTCTTCCCTAGTGCCAAATCATTGGCCGCTAGTGCAAGTTCAAGGTTCACTGTTGTGGTAGACTTTCCAACCCCACTCTTTCCAGAAGCCACAACTATGACTTGTTTAACACCTTCAATTGGTTTCTGCTTTGGAAGTCCTCGGGACATAATTTGTGTTCTTTGTTTTAAGGTTCCACTGTCAGCATCAGATAACTGGTGCCTACAAACCAATGCTTGGCTTCTCCCAAGCGGGGTAGCAGCCCCACCACTACCCCGCAGTACCGCACCACCAAAACTCAACAGATGATGCCATCGGTAGAGCTTCATTTTAATATTTCTTCTTCAATTGCTTTACTTTGGCCATCTCCCCTTCCCCTAAAAAAAGAGAATTTGATTTAAAAAAAGTAATAGTCCCGGCCCCAGCCAAACTGCAACAACAACAACGAAAATAGCCGGGCGTTGTGGCGGGTGCCTGTAGTCCCAGCTACTTGGGAGGCTGAGGCAAGAGAATTGCCTAAGTCTGGGAGTTGGAGGTTGCTGTGAGCTGTGTGATGCCACGGCACTCTACCAAGGGTAATAAAGTGAGACTCTGTCTTTACAAACAAACAAACAAACAAACAAACAAAAAAGTAATAGTTTCTTTTCGTTGGTTTCCTGTTGTATAACATTTGAAACAAACCATTTAGCCTTCCCAAATCTGTTTGTTTGATTAAAAAATTAAGAGATTAGATCTCCTACAGATATGTAACCAGTGACTTCTGATTCCTTTTTCAAGCAAGAATCTCAATTTGGAAAGCAGAAAAGTATGCCTTTCAAAAACCTGGCTTTGAAAAGAATGATTAGTACTGGTACTGTACTAAATGTTCAGTGACTTTC
Organism: Loris lydekkerianus; assembly: GCA_963574355.1. Lineage (NCBI taxonomy): Eukaryota > Metazoa > Chordata > Mammalia > Primates > Lorisidae > Loris > Loris lydekkerianus. Next base: position 50,165 of record CAUYPK010109766.1, on the reverse strand, counting down.
ACATATCAACTTGGTCGTTTTTAGATTTTGGTATGGGCATGAAGGAATATGGAAAATTCTAATTCCAGTGATCTTTCATAGAATAAATTTTTATTTCACTGTCTGAGGTTGTCTTTAAAAATGAAGATTTAGGCTCGGTGCCTGTGGCTCAAGGCACCAGCCACATACACCTAAGCTGGCGGGTTCAAATCCAGCCTGGGCCCGCCAAACAAGGATGGCTGCAACCAAAAAGTAGCTGGGCAGTGTGCGGGCGCCTGTAGTCCTAGCTACGTGGGAGGCGGAGGCAGGAGAATCTCTTGAGCCCAAGAGTTGGAGATTGCTGTGAGCTGTGATGCTACAGCACTCTACCCAGGAAGACAGCTTGAGGCTCTGTCTCAAAAAAAAAAAAGATTTAAAAAAATATTTGTTTTTATTTTAGTGAATGATTCTGTTCCCTATCATTAAGATCTCAAAGATTTTTTTGTTGTTGTTGCTATAGGTTTTTGGCGAAGGTTCTTACATTAACTTAAACGACTTTCCATTAACATACTAGTGTTTCTTCAGTGAGTTTAATCGCTGTACACAGGCACCTCTTACCTTCTTAATACATTCAAAAATATAGGTAGTTCTAACTATATCTCTATGTTAAAGTTACTTCTATTACATTTTAAAAATCTGTATTTAAGAATTCTGCTTTAAGTGCTGGGTAGTGCGGACTTTAAAAATAACAATGGTAAAAGCGAAAGCTGTTTGACACTTACTGTGTCTGGGTGCTGTATTAAGTGATCATGTCATGTGCACCCCCTAGGAGTTGGGCTGTTGTTGTCACATCACTGGAGGAGGCAGACAGTGGCACTTGAGTGTACAGTCTGCAGGGGGGCTGAATAGATGATTATTTAAATCTACCTGCATATACTTATTAAGTTTGCTGAAGGTTTTCTGGGTGGATGAATTTATCCTGTGGCAGTCCAGGGTCCATGTAAGGATTAGTGGCCCACATTTGTGGAAGGGAACATGTGTGTTTGCCACTGTGTCTTACCATTATGCAGATCAGGCTGTAATGATTGTTCAATTTTTTCTATTGCATTAAACTTGGAAAAATTCTGTATTACAACAAAGATTAATGTGGTTTATTATTGTGGTATTTAATCTATAGATAACCAAGTGGTTTTCATCTTGCCTTACATTTTAGCACAACAAAACTTATTGTTAGTTTTAGGGAGAATTGTGGCATAGCAACCAAAAATCTGTCATACTCATGATCCTTTTTGCTCAAATTCCAAACGACCATTATTATTTCCTGTATTATATTATCAGATAGGGAGGAAGGGAACAATATGTCCCAACTAATTTTTAAATAGATATTTTGCCCTTGCCAGTGTAGCAGGGATAGCTAAAGTTTTTGTAGTATCTCTCCCTCCTGCTTTCTTAGTAAAAGAACTCTGAATTTTTATGGGTACAGGATGCCTGGAATAAAGACTACATTTTCCGCCTTCTTTTGAAGCTTGGTTCAGCCACATGGCTAAGTTCTAACCAACAGAAGGTAAGCAGAACTGTGTGTGACTTCAGGGAAGTGACCTTAAAAGGAAGGAGAAAGCTTCTCTCTTCTCTTCCTTCTTTCGGTAGGCTGGAGCTCAAATAGTTTTGCTTTGTTTTTTAATTGTGGAAAATGCCCAATGTATCACAAAGTTAGAAACAGTTGTATGCTAAAGCTCAACTTAGGGTCGGTGCCCAGTGCCCCGTAGCTCAGTGAGTAGGGCGCTGGCCACTTACACCCAAGCTGGTGGGTTCGAGCCCAGCCCAGGCCTGCTAAACGACAATGATAACTGCAACCAAAAAATAGCCGGGTGTTGTGGCGGGTGCCTGTAGTCCCAGCTACTTGGGAGGCTGAGGAAAGAGAATCGCTTAAGCCCAGGAGTTTGAGGTTGTTGTGAGCTGTGACACCATGGCACTCTGTCCAGGGCAACATAGTGAGATTCTTGTCTCAAAAATGAATGAATAAATAAATAAATAAAGCTCAACTTACCACTAAGTTGCAACAACTACAACTCTCAGCTGATCTTGTTTCATTTAGACTCTCACCACTACCCTCCCCCTCCTACATCCATTATATTAAAGCCAATAACAAATGTTATATAGTTCTATCCATGGTTATTTCCACATGTATCTCTAAAGGTAAGAATTCGTGGGCTGGGCATGGTGGCTCACACCTGTAATCCTGGCACTCTGAGAAGCTTAAGTGGATGGATGGCTTGAGCTCAGCCTGAGCAAGAGTGAGAGTCCGTCTGTAAAAATAGCCAGGCGTTGTTATCTGGTGCTATAGTCCCAGCTACTCCAGAGGATGAGGAAACAGGGTCTCTTGAGCTCAGAAGACTGAGGTTGCTGTGAGCTAGGATGTCACGGTGATACTGGAATTTCACTCTTCAGTAGCTCCTTGGTTTGGGGAATTCGAAGAATGAACCCATGGACCATAGATCAGTGGTAAGATAGGACTTTTATTAGAAGTTTGAAAGGAATAACTTCTGGAAGTTTCTGGAAGGGGGAAAGAACTGAAGAACTCACAGGGAGTCTCCACATGGGCTCTCTAGAGGATTACACGTGTCTGGCAGTGGGTAGATGGAAAAATATCTTTTCAAAGTTAGTGAGTGCATTAACAAATGGATGAATGTAGTTCCTCCTTCACCAGGGCGAGGTTATCAGGTCCTTTACAGTCTTTGTCCCTGAGAAGGGATTAGGGTGTGTGCTCCCACCAAAGGTGGAGCCACCCAAAAAACCATCACAGGCTGCTGTGTTCATGATCTTATCAGAGCCCAGAGGGTGTGTCACGAAAAAGACAGTCTGCTTCTGCCTGGAAATGGGGGCGGGGGGGGTCTGACCTCTGAGCTCACCTCGTCCCAGAGAATGGGGGGCTCCCTGTCTAGCCCTGAGCGGTGGAATCCTGTATCAATGACACTCTACCCAGGGTTCCCTGAGTGACAAAGTGAGTCTTCATCTCAGAAAATAAATAAATAAAAAGAGTTCTTTTATGTATTTACTTATTTCTCTATTATTTATTTATCTGTTGAGTGCCATGGCATCATTATAGCTCATGGCAACCTCAAACTCTTGAGCTCAAGCAATCCTCTTGCCTCAGCCTCCCAAGTAGCTGGGCCTATAGTCGCTCACTACAGCACCCAGCTAATTTTTTCTATTTTTTTTTTCCTCAGTAGAGACAAGGTCTTGCTCTTGCTCAGGCTGTCCTAGAACTCCTGATCTCAAGCAATCCACCCACCTCGGCCTCCCTCCCAAGTGCTAGGATTATAGGCATGAGCTACTTCACCTAGCTAAAGATAAGAGTTCTTTTAAACACAAACCCTATGATATCTTGAAAATCATAATTCCTTAATGTAGATTGTTATAATTGTTCTATTATTTGTTATTGTTATTAATCTCTTACTGTGGCTAATTTATAAATTAAACTTTATCATAGGTATGTATATATAGAAAAACCACAGCATATAAAGGTGGGGTTCAGTACTATCCATAGTTTCAGGTATCCACTTGGAACATACGATAAGGGAGGTTTACCATGTCATTATATTTTTATGTATTGTACATTTTTAATATATTTCAATCCATTGCAGTTAATATTCTTATGTTTATAGTCCCATCTTTGGCCAGTGGAGTCTCTTCAAGTTGGTGCCTGCCACGATTACTGCTGTCTTTGATAGATTCCTAGATTTCTTTCTTTTTTTTCCCTTGAGAGAGTGTCACTTTGTTGCCCTGGGTAGAGTGCTGGGGCATCAAAGCTCATAGCAACCTCAAACTCTTGGGCTCACACAATCCTCTTGCCTCAGCCTCCCCAATAGCTGGGACTATACGTCTCCACTACAACACCAGCTATTTTTAGAGATGGGGGGGGGGGTCTCACTCTTGCTCAGGCTGGTCTCAAACTCTTGAGCTCAAGTGATCTACCCACTTTGGCCTCCCACAGTACTAGAATTACAGAAGTGAGCCACCACATCTGGCCAGACTCCTAGATTTCTAGAATGATAAGATATTCTAGGGTGGCGCCTGTGGCTCAGTGAGTAGGGTGCTGGCCCCATATACCGAGGGTGGCGGGTTCAAACCCAGGCCCGGCCGAACTGCAACCAAAAAATAGCCGGGCGTTGTGGCGGGCGCCTGTAGTCCCAGCTGCTCCGGATGCTGAGGCAGGAGAATCGCGGAAGCCCAAGAGCTGGAGGTTGCTGTGAGTCCTGTCACGTCTCGGCTCTCCACCGAGGGTGGTAAAGTGAGACTCTGTCTCTACAATTAAAAAAAAAAAAAGATATTCTAGGTTCAACTAGGTGCCCATAGCTCCATGGTTAGAGTGCTGGCCACATACTCTGGGACTGGCAGGTTCAAACCCAACGCGGGCCTGCCAAACAGCGATGACAACAACAACAACAAAATAGCCAGACGTTAGTCCGTACCTGTGGCGCAAAGGACTAGGGCGCCGGCCCCATATGCTGGAGGTGGCGGGTTCAAACCCAGCCCCGGCAACAAACCGCAAAAAAAAAAAAAAAAAAGCTGGGCATTGTGGCGGATGCCTGTAGTCCCACCTACTTTGAGGCTGAGGCTAGAGAATCGCTTCAGCCCAAGAGTCTGAGGTTGCTGTGAGCTGTGACGCCATAGAACTCAACCAAGGGTGACATAGTGAGACTGTGTCTTAAAAAAAGAAAAGTAAAAGGTATTCCAGGTTCCTTCTATGTATTTCCTACCACAGACCCGTAATCAGCTATTTCTTCAAAAGGCAGTAGTTTGTGTGTGTGTGTGTGTGTGTGTGTGTGTGTTTGGTCAAGAATGGGAATCCTGGGCCAAGCAGGATGGCTCACTCTTATAATGCTAGCACTCTGGAAGGCAGAGTGTTTTATCATCATCATAAAAAAAAAAAAAAAAAGGAATTAGCAACACAATCTGATTACTAGGGGTTTTTTTTTGTTTTTTTGTTTTTTGCAGTTTTTGGCCAGCGCTGAGTTTGAACCTGCCACTTCCAGTATATGGGGCTGGTGCCCTACTCCTTTGAGCCACAAGCACCACCCTGATTATTAGGGGTTTTTAATGCTACAGGTTTGGTCATTGTTTCAGGGCCTTCCCTCTTCCGTGGACAAAGCTAGGAAACTTTTTTTTTTTTTGAGAGAAAAAAAGTGTCTCACTTTGTCGTCCTCGGTAGAGTACTGTGGCATCACAGCTCACAGCAACCTCCAACTCTTGGGTTAAGCGATTCTCTTGCCTCAAACTCCCAAGTAGCTGGGACTACAAGTGCCTGCCACAATGCCCTGCTTTTTCTTTGTTGCAGTTGTCATTGCTGTTTTAGCTGGCCAGGTCTGGGTTCGAACCCACCACCCTTGGTACCTGGGGCCCGCACCCTACCACTGAGCCACAGGTGCCGCCCCATTTGTTTTGTTTTAAGTAAGTTTTATACCAATATTCTCAATTTATATTTAGGACACTTGGGTGGCGCCTGTGGCTTAAAAGGTAGGGTGCTGGCCCCTAATACCAGGGGTGGCAGGTTCAAGCCCAGCCCCGGGCCAAAACTACAAAATAAAAAATATATATATTTAGGACACTTTGGGATATTTTTTACCTAATCTTATTTATCTTAAATCTGGATTTTTTTTCCTCTCACACTGAAAATCCTGGTTCCCATCATCACCATATAAATGTGACTTTGAACCATAAGGTAAGGTAGGTCTTGGATGTTCAGGGTGAGAGAATTGTCCTGGCTCGCTGATACTTAAAACCACCCCAGCAGGTGGGAAGGTGTCTGGCTTGGTTCATATTTGAGGGAAAACCTTCTTGTTTTCTCTGTTGCTTGAAGCCAAAATGAGAGTAAATTTTCAATTTTTAAAGGATTAAAATACTAAAATGTATTTAATATTAAAGCCTTACTGAATTTTTGATAGAGTATTTGTTCAGAATCTTTCTCTCCCTCAAGTATTACCATGAACACCACCTGTTAGTCTTGTACCATAGAATTGTTGAAATGCTCCATTGTTGCTATATTATCTTTTTTTATTTTTCAGAAATTGGTTTTAAGGGAATCAATACATTTTTGTGTCTATGTATCTAACTGGCAATTTTTTTTTTTTTTTTTTTTGAGACAGAGTCTCACTATGTCACCCTCAGTAGAGTGCTGTGGTATTACAACTCACAGTCGAACTTTTGGGTTTAATTGATTCTCTTGCCTCAGCCTCTCTAGTAGCTGGGACTACAGGCGCCCGCCACAATGCCCAACTATTTTTTTTGTTGTTGTAGTTGTCATTGTTGTTTGGCAGGCCCCAGGCTGAATTTGAACCCCCCAGCTCCCGTGTATGTGGCTGGTGCCCTAGCTGCTGAGCCACAGGCGCTGAGCCAAGGCATTTTTTTCTTGTTGTTGTCTTCAACATGTATTTTATATTGGCTATAGTATTTTATCATCATATTTCCCATACCCTCAAGTTCATGTGTTAAAGTCCTAAGCCCCAGGACCTTTGAATGTGACCTTATTTGGAGATAGGTTATTTATAGAGGTACTCAAGGTAAAACAAGGTTATTAGGGTGAGCCCTAATGCATTATAACCAGGGTTTTTATAAAAAGGGGAAATTTGGCCACAGAGGGAAGATGATGTGATGACCCAAGGAGGCCTGGAACAGATTGCTTCCTCCACATATCTTAGAAGGAGCAAAGCCTGACACCACCTTGATTTTAGACTTCCGGCCTCCAGAACTGTGAGACAATAAATTCCTATTTAAGCCTTCTGTCTTGGTACTTTAAAAAAAAATTTTTTTTTTATTATTAAATCTTAGCTGTGCACATTAATGCAATCATGTGGTACAATGTGCTGGTTTTATATACAATCTGAAATATTTTCATCAAACTGGTTAACATAGCACCCTCTTAGTTATTGTGTTAAGACATTTATATTCTACATTTAGTAAATTATACAAGTACCCTTGTAAGATGCACCGTAGGTGTGATCCCACCAATTACCCTCCCTCCACCCAACCGTCTTGGTACTTTGATGCCGCAGCCCTAGCCACTTTATTATAGCAGCCCCGGCAAAATAATGCAAACTAAAGTTTTCTGGCGCTAGTTCCCTATTCTGTCTGCTATTTAATAGAAATGTTTTATTTTTTATCTTTGATTTTATAGAGCAGTTGTTCATGACCCTCACTTCTCTCATCTTTCCTATGAAAATGCTTAGTTATTTGCCTTCTGTTGTGTTTTCAATCGTTACCGTTTCATTGTCTCCGTCCTCAAAAGGCCGTCCTCAAGCTCAGTGTGTGTTGTGTTTAAACACAGCCTATTAGACATTACATCCCTCTTAGGGAAGTTGTTCACCACTTTAATAAATAAAAATAAATAAAATAAAATCTTAGATGTAATCAGGTTACTACTTATACATAATCCTTCAATAGCTCCAATTATTTATGGCCGCAGTGTCTGAAGTAGAGAGCATGAATCTTGAGGTGATTCATTGGAGATGAACATAGGATTACTATTATATATGTATTTTTAAATTTGAGAACTTGCACCTACCATAATATGTAGTAAATACTCAAAAGATGTTTGTTGAATGCATTAGAGTAGGGACTGGCAAATTGTAGTAAGGTGACTGAGTAAAGTAATACTCAGTCTTACTTTACTCAGTCTTACTTACTGAGTAAGTAAATATTTTAGGCCATATATATCTGTGAAAACTATTCAGCTCTGCTCTTGTAAACCAAAGACAGCCATAGGCGATATATAAATAAAAGGCATTTGTGGCTGCAATTGTGGTTCCAATACAAAGTTGTTTACCAAGTCAAGTGGCAGGCTGGATGTGGCCCAAGGACTGTAGTTAACTCCTGAATTAGAGTTTCAGGTGTGTATGGGGGTGGAGGTGCTATCTAGTGACGAGGCAAAGTAGATTGGGAAAATTCCTAGAGCAGTGGTTCTCAACCTGTGAGTCACGACCCACAGGAACTGTACTGAAGGAAGGTTGAGAACCACTGTCCTAGAGGGTTCTGTATGCAAAAATGAAGAGTTAGCACAATAGAGTTTATAGTTTTATCCAATAGGCTAGAGTCAGTGACAGATGTTACACACGATTACAAACTGTGATGGGTGCTCTGAGGAAAACCAGGGGATGTTATCAACATATCAACGTCTCATAGAAAGCCCTGACTTGGTCTTAGGGATTAGGAAGGGATTCCCTGAGGAAATGTCACCTGAATTGATATCCAAAAGATATGGAGTTGATCAGACAAGGGATTAAGGAGGTGTTCTGTATGGCCAGCGGCCCAGGGGTAGAAAAGGGCTATGCCCCCTACGCCCAAACTGCCATTCACAGCTGAAGAAGACTTGTGTGGGCTGATGCAGAAGATGGAGACTAGAATGAGAAGATGGAGAGCAGAGCAGTCGCAAAGCAACAGCGACAGTCCTCTACGCCATGGCAGGATCTTGGTCTTTAGCCAAGAGAGAGCAGGGGAGGTGACTGAAGGGTTCAATGCAGCTGAGTGATGTGATTTGCTTTGTTGGGAGGTCACCATGACTACAGTATAGAGAATGGATTAATCGGAAGCGTAAAGTAGAAGGGGGAGGTGGACTCCAGGGACTTCCACACATAGACTCAGGAGCCCTGGAGAAATTTCTGGTATGGGTGTATTTTGTTATATTTAAACATCTTAAAATTAGATGTTATCTGTAGACATTAGAACCATATATAATAGATAACTCTCATAAACTCCTGTCTGTAAGCCACCTACGGTGTTTTCTGAAAATGACCTAAACAGTTTAGCATAAATTTCTAAGCATAGCGAATAGTGTCTAGAGGAAAGTTATCATCTAATTAAGGAACATGTCTAGGTCCCAGAGTACCTATGTGGGGTGTCCCAGCAGACAGAGTACCCACCTGTGAGGAGCCACAGGAAAGAGTCCCTGCCACCCTGCAAGCTCTAGTGCACATATTCCAGCCATCATTTCCTAGATCACAATGACAACCCAAGTGAGTGGAGAGAAACTTTGAGCAATCTCCCCCAGAGTGGAAGGGGGGAAGATGGATTGGTCCACCTCAGAATTCTGTGAGGGGTCACCCGGCAGGGCTGTCCCTCTGCGGCAAGGCACTGAAGGTTGTCTGCCTTCTCCGTGGTCAAACTAAGCCAAGAGGGGCTGAAAGGTTTTGGCTCTTGTTTCCCTCTTTCTCTATTTTTCTGTTTTCCAGGTAAATGAGGATACCAGGAAAGGGAACAAGCATTTTAAAAAGTTAAGGTACCTTTGTTAAAGTTTTGAAATTCAAATTTTAGACTGGGAATTTGAGTGGATGTGAGTGAAAGATTACGGAGCCAAAGATGAAAGACCCGGTTTGTGCAATTAAAATGGCTTTAGTCCACCTGGGTGGAGATAGGGACCATCTCCACCCGGGCCAGGAAGAATTGCGTATGTGGTGAATGGGGTGGGGTTAAAGGTCAGGAAGGTGGGGGTTGGGACATTCCCCTTCCTGGGTAAGGGCTGCACGGTAGGTAAAACCAACATGACCTATTAAATGACTAGGAGGAAAGAGATGTCTGCATTGGTGCTCACCTGGAGGACGGGACGTCCGGCTCTGTGTTAGGCAATACTGAAGGAAACAGACTTTGTAGGCAAACATGAGGTCAGTTTGGACCACACTGAACTTGAGATGGGCAAGTAAAGATATCTAAAAGCAGTTATTTATAGGTATCTATTGCTTAGAAGAGAGGCCTGAAGATATGGATTTTGGATACTTTGAAAAATGGCATGGAAGAGATTGTCACAATAGCCATGTAACTGCCCGTGCAGTTACTGTGTTCCACAGGGTCCTCCTTGCACTTTTTCTTTCTTACTTACTTTCTTTCTTTCTTTTTTTTTTTTTTTTTTTTTTTTTTTGAGACAGAGCCTCAAGCTGTCACCCTGGGTAGAGTGCTCTGACATCAGCAACCTCCAACTTCTGGGCTGACATGATTCTCCTGCCTCCACCTCCCAGGTAGCTGGGACTACAGGCACCTGCCACAACGCCCGGCTATTTTTGGGTTGTAGCCGTCATTGGCAGGTCCGGGCTGGATTCGAACCCATCAGCTCTGGTGTATGTGGCTGGCACCCTAGCCGCTTGAGCCACAGGTGCCAAGCCCTCTTTTTTTTTTTTTTTTTTTGGAGACAGTCTCCCTCTGTTGTCCTTGGTTAGATTGCCATGGTGTCACAGCTCACAGCAACCTCCAACCCTTGGGCTTAAGTGATTCTCTTGCCTCAGCCTCCCAAGTATCTGTATATGGCCAGCACCCTAACCACTGAGCTACAGGAGCCAAGCCTTTTCTTTTTCTTTGAGACAGAGTCTCACTTTGTCACCCTGGGTAAAGTGTCTGGCATCTTAGCTCAAAGCAACCTCAAACTCTTGGGCTCAAGCAATGCTCTTGCCTCAGCTTCCCAAGTAGCTGAAATGATAGGCACCTGCCACATTGCCTGGGTATTTTTTAGAGGTAGGTCTCACTCTAGCTCAGCTTGTCTCAAACTCCTGAGCTCCGCCAATCCACCTGCCCCAGCCTCTGAGAGTGCTGGGATTATAGGCGTGAGCCACACCCGACCCTCCATGCACTTTTTTATTTTTTACAGTTTTTGGCCGGGGTTGGGTTTGAACCCGCCACCTCCAGCATATGGGGCTGGTGCCCTACTCCTTTGAGCCACAGGCGCCTCCCACCCCTCCATGCACTTTTTAACTTGAGAGTTACTCTTAACCCAATTCTGTTATGTTTCTTCCTACTCCAAACCTTCTGATAGATTTTCGATGCTCTTAGGATAAAGTATAAACCAAACTCTATTTTCACTTATGAAACCCCAAAATATCTGATACCTGCTATCTTTCCAACCTTATCTTAGTCTCCTAACCCTCTTGCAAATTGCATATATAATTTAAAAATTTTTAGAAGCCATATAAAAAAAATACAAAGAGACTGGTGAGAGTTAAATAATCTATTTTATTTAATTCATCATATCCAAAATAGTATTATTTCAACATAAAATCAATACAATGCATACATTGTTCATGAACTTTTTGCACAAGGCGTCTCTGAAGTCTGTTGGTGTATTACACACTGACAGTACATCATTTCAAGAGCTCATAGCCATGTGTAGCTGTGGCTGCCATATTGGACACCACAGCTGTTGACACACAGGTCTTTTCTGCCTTTAGAACATGCCAATCTCAGTAGCGCCTGTAGCTCAGTGGGTAGGGCACCAGCCACATATACTGAGGCTTGTGGGTTCAAATCCTGGCTGGGCCAACTAAAGCAACAATGACAACTGTAACAGAAAAATAGCCAGGCGTTGTAGCAGGTGCCTGTAGTCCCAGTTACTTGGGAGGCTGAGGCAAGAGAATCGCTTAACCCAAGAGTTGGAGGTTGCTGTGAGCTGTGATGCCACAGCACTCTACCCAGGGCGAAGCTTGAGACTCTGTCTCAAAAAAAAAAAAAGAACATACCAACCTCATTCTGTCGGCTTTGGGGACTTTGCACTCACTGTTCTCTTTGTGAAGAGTGCTCTTCACTGTTGATCGTCCCCAGATGTCTGTCTATGTTGGCTGTGTGAACACCTCATCTGTGAGGCCTTCCTTAGCCACCCAGCCCTCAGCACATTGCCGTGATGAACTATAGTCAGTCCTTGTTATTTACAGATTCATCTACTCACTAGAATTTACTTGTAAGCCCAAATTTGTAGAGCTTTCCTGGTCACTTGTAGACATGTGCTGAGCAGTGAAAAGTAGAGCTTTCCTGGTCACTTGTGGGCACGTGCAGAGCAGTGAAAAATTTGAGTTGCCAGATAAGCATTTTCCCAGCAGAGCTGGAACTTGGCAACACTCTGCCTTCTTGTTCTTCTTGTTCCAGCTCTCATGCTGTAAGCAAGTGTGCTTTTCACTATTTAAGGCCATGGTTTTGCATTTTTGTGCTTTTTGTCAATGATTTTGCTACTTAAAAAGACCCCCAAGTGTAGTGTTAAAATGTTGTCTAGCAAGAAGGCTGTGATATGCCTGTGGAGACAATATACATGTTAGATTAGCTTCATTCAGGAGTGAGCCTTAGTGTTGTTTGCCTTGAGCTCAATGTTAATGAATCAATAATAAATATATTAAACACACGTAAAACGTGGTAATACGGCGACGCCTGTGGCTCAGCGGGTGGGGCGCTGGTCCCATATACTGAGGGTGGTGGGTTCAAACCTGACCCCAGCCAAACTGCAACAACAACAACAATAAAAATAGCTGGGTGTTGTGGCGGGTGCCTGTAGTCCCAGCTACTCGGGAGGCTGAGGCAAGAGAATCACCTAAGCCCGGGAGTTGGAGGTTGCTGTGAGCTATGTGACACCACACCACTCTACAGAGGGTGATAGGGTGAGACTCCGTCTGAACAAAAAAAAAAGTGGTGATATATTGATCCATTGAAAATGTCATGACCAAAGGATCCTATGAACCTAAATCCTATCTTTCCCCTTGTAACAATGGCTCAGTATTTGCTAATTGGGTGTTCCTAGTGACTTTATAGAACTTACTTTTGCTGATATAAAACTTTACTTTTATTGTACTTTATCTCAAATAAACTTTATTTCCTTAACTTTGTCTGCCTTACCTGATTTGGCTCACTGCTACATTCTCAGTGCTTGATCTGATAGGCATTTGTTACATGAATAAATGGATATATGATTAATGAATAAGTAAACAAGCATTTATTTTGCATTTCCTTTTCTTTCTAAGCTAGGCAATAAAATAATTTAAAAATATTTGGAATATTTTAAAATGTTCAAGTGCATCCATATTTTGTAATTATTACAAATATAGTAATTGTAACTATTAGTCTTAAACAATTATTTTATCTCAGCTCTGATTCTCTTTATTGTTAATCTAAGAAGGCATTTGTTTTGAGTGGTTTTTTTTTGAGACAGAGTCTCAAGCTGTCACCCTGGGTAGAGTGCCGTAACAGCTTATAGCAACTTTATAATAGCTTATAGCAACTTCCAATTCTTGGGCTCAAGTGATCCTTTTGCCTCATTTTATTTTATTTTTATTTTATCTTTACTTTTTTTTTTTTTTTTTTTTAGTAGAGAAAGGGTCTCACTCTTGCACAGGCTTGTCTCGAACTCATGAACTCCAGCAATCCACCTGCCTCGGCCTCCCAGAGTGCTAGGATTACAGGCGTTAGCCACAGTGCCTGAGTGATTTTTTTTTTTTTAAATGTCTGTCCTAGAACACATGTATTCTGTTCCTTTTATTATCTCTTCCTACATATTTTTTTGGGGGGGGGCGGGGGGGTTGGCCAGGGCTGGGCTTGAACCCGCCACCTCTGGCAAATGGGGCCAGCGCCCTACTCCTTTGAGCCACAGGCGCCGCCCTACATATGTTTTTTTTTAGTGGTCTTTTTATTAGTCTTATAAAGTATTCTTAATTTTTCTCTTTCCACTAGAATTAGGTAGTGACTGTTTACAGACAACATCAGATCAAAAACATTTGGTTTTTTATTATTTCAGTGCATTCTTTAAGTTACATGTTCTTATAGTTGTGAACTTTTTTCTTTTTTTTAAAAGAACTTATTATGGAAGATTTCAAATGTACACAAAATAAAGATAATAATATAATGAGTTCATGTATTTATCATGTGTGCTTTTTTTGTAAAAGCCAGTTTTAAGAAAGTTTTCTTTTGATCTTGTGAGATAAAATGCCCCAGGAGGGCTGTTCTTTGGTACAATCCTGTCTGGAATGTTCAGAAATGCAAGTGGTCACGAGGGTATGAGGTATTTATTATTAGTCCCTGATTGTCTTTTCTGTCCTGGAAGAGGGGCTCCTTTGAGGGAGAAGAGCTAAAAGAAAGTTGTTTGGTCATCTTCACCTTTACAAACAAAAGGAGAAGAAAATTCTTAAAAATGGAGTCTGGGGGTGGTGCCCATATTTCAGCGGGTAGGGGACAACCCACATTCACTGAGGCTGGTGGGTTCAAAACCGGGCTGGGCCAGCTAAAACAACAATGACAACTGCAACAACAACAACAAGAAAAATACCTGGGCATTGTGGCAGGCACCTGTAGTCCCAGCTACTTGGAAGGCTGAGGCAAGAGAATCTCTTAAGCCCAAGAGTTAGAGGTTGCTCTGAGCTGTGATGCCATAGCACTCTACCAGGGGCGACAGCTTGAGACTCTGTCTCAAATAAAAAAAAAGGAGTCTGGATCTTAATGTGAAGCATTTTGAGACTTTGGAGATTATAATTCACTCCACATTTTAGTTCAGCTTTGTTGTCCTTTGTATATTACTGTTGTTGCCATTATGATTGTCTTGTTTGTTTCCTCAAGTCTTTAGCAACAAATCCTATGAAATCAAAAGAGCTTGTCTTCAAGAGCATCAAAGAGAGAGTGAGCCACTTTTCTCTCTTTGTTGTTTGGAAAGGAGGATCAAGCCCAAGAATAGACAGGGTGGTGGCAGCACTAGGGAACAGGCTTCTGAGCCTTGCTGCAGGGAAGGAAGTGTGGACCAGGGCCAGCGGACTTGCCAGGTCTGGTTGGGGCTGGGCTGTGGCACCGGCACTGAGTTGGGATTGTCACCTTCCCTCCTTTGCCCCAACCGCACTTCCTAACGCCCTTCACCCCCACTCCTCTGCCCTTTACTATCTAGCTTCTCCCCCCCTCCCCTTTAACTCCCAACACTGCCATTTATAGCAGACCCAAGCTCTTAGCACCAAATCCAAAGGTGTTTCCCCCTTTCTTTTTAGCACATGTTCTTCTGTTACAATACATAGCATCTCCGGGGTGTGACACAGCGGGCTCCTCAGGAGCAACCTTCCTTGACGATGGCTCACCTCTCACCACACCCCACCTCTCTGTTCTCTTCTCTCTGCTCTTACCTCCTCCCCTGTCGTTGGTCACCCCCCTTGCTGGTGTGCAACACGTGCGCACATGCTCCAGCGACGTTACTACATTCCTGAGCATTGTTGTTTCTCATCTGAAGAGGGATATGCTTTCTTCCTCCCTTTCTCTCTACTAGGAATCATCGCCTCTTCCTCCTCCCCCAGGCCCTTGCTTTGTAGGCTTCCTCCAGAAAGGCTTCCCTAGTGCCCAAGACTGGGTGGGATTCCTGTGTGTTCCTGTGGCATCCTGCATCATTTGTCCAACGTAGTGCTTGCTGAAACTGAAATATCCTTTTTCTTGTCTGTGTTTCCTTTACTGGGTTCTAAGCTCCTCAAGGGCAGGAACTGTTTTGTCTAGCGTGTTTCTCCAAAGCTATGTGCAATTTATGGAATTAGAATCGACGCTCATGGGCGCCAGCCCCATATACCCAGGGTGGCAGGATGGAACCCGGCCCCGGCCAAATTGCAACAGAAAAATAGCCGGGCATTTTGGCGGGTGCCTGTAGTCACAGCTACTCGGGAGTCTGAGGCAAGAGAATCGCCTAAACCCAAGAGCTGGAGGTTGCTGTGAGCTGTGATGCCAAAGCACTCTACTGAGGGTGACAAAAAAAAAAAAAAAAAAAAAAAAAGAATTAACTCTCAGTAAATAACTTATTTTTTATGAATGAACACACACAAACAAACACAGCTGAATCTGGCTATCTCTGACTCTTTCATTGTGATGATTGGAAAAAATGGATATAAAATGCCCAGCAAGGAGCCTGGACTCCTAGGCAGTTGATACAGTGTAACTGCAGTGGTGACTGTCATTCTTGACCATTCCTACTGGAGTAGGAGCTGCTTCTTGCACCCGGCTGTCTTCTCTTCAGAGTTTAGCGATGCCTTGTACATAATAATAGATACTTAAAATACGTGGTGGGAATGAATATGTGCTTAATGCAATAGAGGAGCAGGATATATGATTGAACATTCTTCTGGGTTCATGTTTAGACTAAAAGTAATAGTATCTTGAGGACATGTTTATTTTCCACAGAGCATAGAAATTGTCTTTTTTTTTTCAGACACATATAAATGCATTTTATAATAGTAATACTTTTGAGGGAATTCAAGCATTCTATTTTCTTATAGATGAAAGTTTGCTGTTGGGCTTTACTTTTTTTTTTTTTTAATGTTGCCAAATATCTATGACCTGGAATTTGAAAGAATTCATTAAAATGTTTGAAGTTTAAAATATAAAAGTGAAGGGCAGGATCTGTGGCTCAAAGGAGTAGGGTGCTGGCCCCATATGCTGGAGGTGGTGGGTTCAAACCCAGCCCCAGCCAAAAACTGAAAACAAAACAAAAAAAAACAAAAAAAAACAAAAAAAAAAAAAAAAAAAAAAAATATATATATATATATATATATATATATATATATGGAGAGACTACCTAGCAAATTCAAATATTGTGTTTTGGTTGTTTGTACTTTCACATCAACCTGAAATTACAAAAATAAAATAAAATACAAAGGTGTTCTGATCACAAATTTTTGTTTCATTCGTTCTTTCTTTTTTTTTTTTTTTTTTTTTTAGACAGAGCCTCAAGCTATCATCCTGGGTAAGTGCCATGGCATCACAGCTCATAGCAACCTCCAACTCCTGGGCTCAAGTGATTCTCCTGCCTCTGCCTCCCAAGTAACTGGGACTACAGGCGCTGGCCACAATGCCTGGCTATTTTTTGTAGCTGTCATTGTTGTTTGGCAGGCCGGGATTCGAAACCACCAGCTCCAGGGTATGTGGCTGGTGCCTTAGCCACTTGAGCCACAGGCACTGAGCCTTTTGTTTCATTCTTGAAGATTGTTTGCTTTAAAACCCCAAGAATATGTATTTACATGTTATAAGTAAGATTTTCATTAAATCTATGTTAGTGTTTAATCTACATGATGGAAAACAAATTAGAAAAAATATTAACCTCCGGGATACCGTGTTTTCTTTGTGTTTTATGTTCTGTGTCTGCAGCAGCATCTCAATTTCATCAGCACTGTTGAAAGAAGAAGAAAAAATGTCATTGCTATATCCTGGAATCAAATTTGAGACTTCTAAAATCACTAGAAATTCCTTTGAAAGTTGTTTTCTTTTTGAGAGTAGTTGGAGGAAAGCAGTTTTGGAAACACAAAAAATAAGGAAAGGTAACTTAGTTTTTATTATTATTTTAGTAAGAAAACATAGAAATAGTCAGGTGCAGCTCGGTACCTGTGGCTCAAGCGGCTAAGGTGCCAGCCGCTTACTCCTGAGCTATCGGGTTCAAGTCCAGCTTGGGCCTGCCAAACAACAATGATGGCTGCAACCAAAAATAGCTGGGCATTGTGGTGGGTGCCTGCAGTCCCAGCTACTTGGGAGGTGGAGGCAGGAGAATTGCTTGAGTCCAGGAGTTGGAAGTTGCTGTGAGCTGTGATGCCACAGCACTCTACCCAAGGTGACAGCTTGAGGCTCTGTCTCAAAAAAAAAAAAAAGAAAGAAAGAAAAGAAAGAAAGAAATAGCCAGGTGTTGTGGCTCATGCCCGTAATCCTAGCACTCTGGGAGGCCGA
Source organism: Loris lydekkerianus (assembly GCA_963574355.1). Classification (NCBI taxonomy): domain Eukaryota; kingdom Metazoa; phylum Chordata; class Mammalia; order Primates; family Lorisidae; genus Loris; species Loris lydekkerianus. The sequence continues at coordinate 32,747 of CAUYPK010109766.1, read as the reverse complement.
GATGGGTGAATTGCTTAAGCTCAGGAGTTTGAGACCAGCCTGAGCAAAAAGTGAGATCCTGTCTCTACTAAAAATAGAAAAACTATGGCAAAGTGATCGCTTGAGCCCAAGAGTTGGTGTGAGTTATGATACCACGGTACTCTACCCAGGAGGACAACCTGAAACTCTGTCTCAAAAAAAAGAAAAAAGGAAAAAAAGACAACATAGAAATATATTTTTTGTATAAATTTTGTACATGTATTTTTCTTTTTTTTTAATTTAATTTATTTTATTTTATTTTTTAATTTCAACTTGCTTGTACATTTCTTCTTTGTTTGAAGTACTCTTTTTTGTTGTTCATTTTCTTCTTCCTCTGGTGATGCTCGGCTGTTTTTGATGTTAGTAGAGACGAGGTCTTACTTACACTGGTCTTGAACCTCTGAGCTCAGGCAATCCACCTGCCTTGGCCTCCCACAGTGCTGGGACTACAGGCATGAGCCACCACGCCTGGCCAAATTTTGTACGTGTATTTTTCAAGCAGTCAAGACATTTTGTAATTTCTTTTCTTTCTTTCTTTTTCTTTCTTTCTTTCTTTCTTTCTTTCTTTCTTTCTTTCTTTCTTTCTTTCTTTCTTTCGTTCTTTCGTTCTTTCTTTTTTTTTTTTTGAAACAGAGTCTCACTATGTTATCCTTGGTAGAGTGCTGTAGCATCACAGCTCACAGCAACCTCAAACTCTTGGGCTTAAGAGATTCTCTTGCCTCAGCCTCCCAAGTAGCTGTGACTACAGGCACCTGTCACAATGCCTGGCTAATTTTTGTTGCAGCTGTCATTGTTTAGCTGGCCCAGGTCGGGTTTGAACCCGCTACCCTTGTTGTATGTTGCTGGCACAGTAACCACTGTGCTACGAGCACCGAACCAACATATATAAGAATTATATTTTATGTTTGTGGAAAAATAGAAGTCAATCAAAATAATGTAATTAATGTAATTTTGTGACTCATGATAGAAGCAAAATTTAAAGAAGTACTTCTTTTAATATTTAGTGTAGTACCATCTCTGTTTGATCACACTTTTTTTTTTTGAGACAGAATCTGACTCTGTCACCCTGTGTAGAGTTGCCGGCAACAACCGCAAATTCTTGGGCTCAAAGTATCCTTTTGTCTGGCTTAGCACCTGTAGCACAGTGGTTATAGAGCTGGCCACATGCACGGAGACTGGCGGGTTCGAACCCAGACTGAGCCTGCCAAACAACAAAGACAACTACAACCAAAAAATAGCAATGTGTTGTGGTGGGCACCTGCAGTTCCAGCTACTTGGGAGGCTGAGGCTAGAGAATCGCTTAAGCTCAAGAGTTTGAGGTTGCTGTGAGCTGTGACGCCATGACACTCTACGGAGGGCAACATAGTGACACTCTATCTCAAAAAAAAAAAAAAAAAAAAAAAGAGATCCTCTTGTCTCAGACTCCCAAGTAGCTGGGATGGTAGGTGCTTGCGGTGATGCCTGGCTAGTTTTTCTATTTGAGTAGAGATGGTGTCTCACTTTTGCTCTGGCTGGTCTCAAACTCCTGAGCTCAGGTGATCCACCCACCTCAGCCTCTCAGAGTACAGGTGTGAGCCACTGCACCCAGCTGATCACACTTTTTTTTCTTTGTTTTCTTTCTTTGGCTGATCACACTTTTTATAAATAGTGTTTTCTTTTAAATAACTCAAGTTGATTTTTGTATTTAAGATACCCAACTCTTGAAAATACCTTTACATATTAATAATTTCAACCAAAATTTCATTTTTGAGCTAGGTGGAATATCTTATATCCTATAATTGCTCAATAAAGACAAGTTTGAGAACTTTTGACATATATGTATATGAGTATATTAATAGTTTCCCTTTACTTTCAAGTTATAATTGCATTTCTTGTTTATTATGAATTCTTCCTTTAGCTTTATTAGCTTCCTTTAGCTTCCTTTAGAGATATAATTTTTAAAAATAGCAAAATTCAAAATACTCAACTATTTCATCCCTTCTGGTTTTGAGTGTTTGCTGTACATTTTTTTTCACCTTTTTAACCAGGTTCCTATTAAAAGTTCTTAAAAGACACCAGTTTATCCATCCTCCTACCCGACTCCCCACCAAATCTAATTGTTGGAAAGAGAATCCATACTTTTTTGTTGTTTGGGGGTTTTTTTTGTTGTTGTTTTTTGACATAGAGTCTCACTATGTCACCCTCATTAGAGTGCTGTTGTGTCACAGCTCACAGCAACCTCCAGCTCTTGGCCTCCCAAGTAGCTGGGACTACAGGCACCCACCACAATGCCTGGCTATTTTATTTTTTTGCAGTTGTCATTGTCGTTTAGCAGGCCTAGGTAGGGTTCCAACCCACCAGCCTCAATGCACGTGGTCAGCACAGTAACCACTGTGCTATGGGTGCTGAGTCAATCTATATGTTTTTTGATGAAGAGAAACTATTTTTTTCTAAAACAGCAAAAATCAAAGCTTGCAAAATAGCATTTTGAACATTCAATATAATTCCAGTCCTATTAAATTACTATTTTGTTGTTGTGCTAGACTTGGTTTGTAAAGGATGCATAAACATTTTTTCTATGTTTAAAGAACAGCCAGGGCAGCGCCTGTGGCTCAAAGGAGTAGGGAGTCTGCTCCATATGCCAGAGGTGGCGGGTTCAAACCCAGCCCCAGCCAAAAATTGCAAACAAAACAAAATAAAACAAAAAAGAACAGCCAAAGCTTTAAATTCTTAATCTGTTTTTTCCACTAAATACCTTCGTACTGATTTTTTTCAGAATATAATTTGACAATCTCTTGGTCTACTGATATGTGAGATCAGAAGAATAAGCAGTCTTGATTTCTTTTCTTTCTTTTTTTTTTTTTTTGTAGAGACAGAGTCTCACTTTACTGCCCTCTGTAGAGTGCTGTGGCGTCACAAAGCTCACAGCAACCTCCAGCTCTTGAGCTTACACGATTCTCTTGCCTCAGTCCTTGTGGTGGGACTACAGGCGCCCGCCACAACGCCCGGCTATTTTTTTGTAGCAGTTTGGCCCGGGCTGGATTTGAACCTGCCACCCTCGGTATATGGGACAGGCGCCCTACTCACTGAGCCACGGCACCGCCCCACTCTTGATTTTTTGATGTTGCTCTTTACAGATAGGTATGGAATTTTGTGGAGAGAAAATTAAAATGAGTGCCTGAAGTAGAGTTCTTTATCTCTCATTCTGCATTAGCTGATCATGAATTTATTATTCTCATTTTTAATTTTTTTCAATTTTTTATAGACAAGGTCTTTCTATTGCTTAGGGTAGAGTGGTAGAGTGCAGTGGTATGATCATAGCTAACTGTAACCCTTAATTACTGGGCTCAAGCAGTCCTTCTGCCTCAGCCTCCTGAGAAGCTCTGGCCCTACCTACAGGTCTGCAGTACTATGCCCCGCTAATTTTTTTTTTTTTTTTTTTTTTTTTTTTTGAGACAGAGTCTCACTGTGTCACCCTCTGTAAAGTGTGATGGCATTACAGCTCACAGTAACCTCAAATTCTTGGGCTTAAGTGATTCTCTTGCTTCAGCCTCCCAAGTTGCTGGGACCACAGGCACCCACTACAATGCCTGGCTATTTTTTTGTTGCAGTTGTCGTTGTTGTTTAGAAGGCCCAGGCTGGGTTTGAACCTGCCAGCCTCAGTGCATGTGGCCAGCACCATAACCATTTTGTTACTGGTGCCAAGCCTAATTTTTAATTTTTTTTCCAGAGATGGGGTCTTGCTATGTTGTCCAGGGTGATCTTGAACTTCTGGCCTCCAGCAGTTAATCCTCCTGCCTCAGCCTCCCAAAAGTTCTAGGATTACAGGTGTGAGCCACTGTGGCCCCTATAAATCTTGATTATTTACATAAAAGTAGGAAAGTAGAAAGATTAAAAGTAGAAGATAAGATTCTTAAAAATGCCTCTTATTTCAATTTTTTTTTTTTTTTTTTAGACAGGGTCTCACTCAGTTGCCCTGGGGTTGAATGCTGTGGCATCATAGCTAACAGCAACCTCAAACTCTTAGGCTCAAGTGACTTTCTTGCCTCAGCCTCCAAGTAGCTAGGACTACAGGTGTCTGCCACAATGCCCTGCTATTTTTAGAAACAGGGTTTCACTCTTGCTCAGTATGGTTTCAAACTTTTGAGGCAAGCAATCCGCCTGCCTTGGCCTCCCAGAATGTTGGGATTACAGGCATGAACCACTGGACTGGGCCCCACATGCCTCTTATTTTGATTTGAATGTAACTAGTATTCTAGGAATTCTAGTTAAATAAAGTGTTGGTGATAGATGACAGTGAGGACTGTAGATGGTCTGTGAAGTTGTCATTTTTCTTTCTTTTTTTTTTTTGAGACAGTTTTATTGTATTATCCTCAGTAGAGTGCTGTGGCATTACAGCTCTTAGCTACTTCAAACTCTTGGATTTAAGAGATTCTCTTTCATCACCTTCCAAGTAGCTGGAATGACAGGTGCCCACTACAATGCCCGGCTATTTTTTGGTTGCAGTTGTCATTGTTGTTTGGCAGGCCCGGACTGGGCTTGAACCTACGACCTTCAGTGTATGTGGCTGGCATCCTGTTCACTGAGCTATGGGCGCTGAGCCAGAAGTTGTCATTTTTCTTATTTTAACTTTTAATAAGTACCCAATCTAGTGATTCTTATAGTGCCTATGGTAGGAATGAAAAGATTCTCCTGGGAAAGATGCTAGATAAATTATAGTTGCTTAATTTCCTTCCTTCCTTCCTTCCTTCCTTCCTTCCGTCCTTCCTTCCTTCCTTCCTTCCTCCCTCCCTCCCTCCCTCCCTCCCTCTCTCCCTCCCTCCCTTCCTTCTTTGAGACAGAGTCTCACTTTATTGCCCTTGGTAGAGTGCCATGGCGTCGCAGCTCACAGCAACCTCTTACTACTCTTGACATCAAGTGATTCTCTAGCTGGGACTACAGGCACCCGCCATAACCCAGCTATTTTTAGAGATGAAGTCTTGCTCTGGCTCACACTTGAGTGAGTTCAGGCAATCTGCCTGCTTCGGCCTCCCAGAGTGCTAGGATTACAGACATGAACCACTGCGCCCAGCCCTATAGTTTCTTAATTTTCTTTACCTAATGGCCAATTTTGTTTATTTTTTATGCATTTTAATATGTAGCAGAAGAAGTATATATTTAATCAAGATGACTGTGATAATATTTTAAATTAGAATACACCACAGCATTTGGTCTAGAAGAGGTCAAAGAATGTGTCAAAAAGCCATATTTCCCAGGACTGCAAAGTTGCCACAAAAGTTTAAGTTCCATTCCACTAGATGTTGATAAAAGACTGCTGCATGCTGACGTTGAGATGCCCAGCGTCAGGTAGGCCATCATATTCAACCTCCTCTTGTTGGGTATTTATTTGTAGTAATGCTGCTGAATGTAGAGATTTTTTGACTTAGTGAATGTAAGTCAGAAATCTTTTTTGCTTACCGATTTTATTTTTATAAAGGATTTAACTTCTTTAATCTAGTCTGACAAGTAGACACTTTTCTCTGTTTTCAAGTGACATTGCCAGAAAGGATTTAAGGACTTCCTTTCAAAACTCTTGGTCGCCTTAGCCTAGATTATGCCCATGAAAGCACTGGAATTTTTAGCAATAAAAAAATTAACTGTCGGGATGGCACCTGTGGCTCAAAGGAGTAGGGCACTGGCCCCTATACCAGAGGTGGCGGGTTCATACCCAGCCCTGGCCAAAAACTGCAGGAAAAAAAAATTAACTGTTGGGTGGTGTCTGTGGCTCAGTGAATAGGGCACTGACCCCATATACCAAGGGTGGTGGGTTTGAACCCAGCCCCAGCCAAACTGCAAAAAAATAGCTGGGTATTATGGCGGGCACCTGTAGTCCCAGCTACTCGGGAAGCTGAGATGAGAGAATTGTCGAAGCCCAAGAGCTGGAGGTTGCTGTGAGCTATGACGCCACAGCACTCTACGGAGGGAGACAAAGTGAGACTCTGTCTCTAAAAATAATAAAAAAAAAAAATAAAAATTAACTGTCAGGAATATTAACAGGTTTCTGTATTCTGAGTATAGAACCCTGTGTTTCATATCTGCCTAAAGTGTGAGGGAAGATTCTGAATGAGGTGTTGGTCTAACTAACTGTGTTGACTGTTAGGAATGGATGTTTTCAGACAGAAAAACCTACCTGACTTTGAATACTGATGTTTAAAAGCCTTATTATACATCCTACATTTTTTTCCTAGTATAAATCAGACTAACATACCACTAAAATAAAACCCTTTCCTCCAAAGGGGTTTATACGTTAGTGAGATAGTCTCATATTCTATTCAGTTTCTGCTTTAGTTTAATCACTTATTCTTCAGATATTTATTGAATGTCTAGTACTTATTCACTTTTCACCAGCCTAAAATATATGAAGTACATTTTGAGTCACAACTTTCATTAAGGGAAGGTTTTTATTTTCATATTATCTTCCTGCAATAATGAACTTTCAAGTCATCCAATTACACATAGCACACATGATTAGAGTTGCAGAATATTATTTCTTGAGTTTTCCAGCTGGTATTAGTGCTCTTGTTAGGTATGCTTGGAATAAATTCTGATAATATAAATAGAAAACTAGGACATATTAAAAATATGTAGATGACTTGGCATCTGTAGCTCAGCAGCTAGGTGGGTTCGAACCTGGCCCAGGCCTGCCAAACAATGACAACTAAAAAAAAAAAAAAAAAAAAAAAAAAAATAGCTAGATGTTGTGGCAGGTTCCTGTAGTCCCAGCTACTTGGGAGGCTGAGGCAAGAGAATCGCTGAAGCCCAAGAATTTGAGGTTGCTGTGAGCTGTGATGCCACAGCACTCTACCAAGGGTGACATAGTGAGACTCTGTCTCAATAAAAAAAAATGTAGATAATTTATGTAAATTATGAAAATAAATGGGAATTTTGCAAAAAATTTGAGGAAAAAAGGAAAACAATTATTTGATAATCTACTCATCCTAACATATCCACTTACTTTTTTTTTTTTTTTTGAGACAGAGCCTGCAGCTATTGCTCTGGGTAGAGTGCCATGACATCACAGCTCACAGCAACCTCCAACTCCTGGGCTTAAGCAATTCACTTGCCTCAGCCTCCCAAGTAGCTGGGACTACAGGTGCTTGCCACAATGTCCGGCTTTTTTTTTTTTTTTTGGTTGTTTTGTCAGGCCTGGGCTGGATTTGAACCTGCCAGCTCTGTTGTATGTCGCTGGCACCTTAGGCGCTTGAGCTACAGGTGCCAAGCCCATATCCACTTTCATTGTTGGGTTTTCTCTTCTATCTTATTTTTTTTAATGTATTTTACTTTAGTTGTGATTTTAGTGTACTTAAAATTGTTTATCCTGCCCCCCTTATACTTAGTATTACATACATGCATTTTTTCATGTCATTACATGTTCTTCAGACAGTCTTATATCCACATTATATAGATACACATATATATATTTTTAGAGACAGAGTTTCACTCTGTTGCCCTCGGTAGAGTGACGTAGCGTCACAGCTCACAGCAGCCGCAGCTCTTGGGCTTAGGAGAGTCTCTTGCCTCAGCATCCCGAGTAGCTGGGACCCCAGGCGCCCACCACAACTCCCGGCTATCCACATTGTATTTCATTGATGAGTACATTTCCCATTGTTGCATTTTTTTTTTTTTCCATTGTTGCATTTTAAGTTGCTTTGATGTTTTTGGTTTTGTAAATACCACAATGAGCGATATCATACTATAGCCTTTTTCATAATTTTTAATATTATCTGAAGACATATTTTATTTATATATTTATATATGTATGTGTGTATTTATTTATTTATTTATTTTTGAGACAGAGTCTCACTTTGCCACCCTTGGTAGGGTGCCATGGTGTCACAGCTCACAACAACTTCAAACTCCTGGGCTTAAGCGATCCTCTTGCCTCAGCCTTACGGTAGCTATGATTATAGGTACCTGTTACAACTCCCGGCTAGTTTCTCTATTTTCAGTAGAGACAGGTCCTCACTCTCAGGCTGGTCTCAAACTCCTGAACTCAAACAATCCACCCGCCTCAGCCTCCCAGAGTGCTAGGATTACAGGTGTGAGCCACTACGCCCAGCCTGAAGATATAATTTAAAGCTATAAAAAAGCAGAATGACCCTTTCTGGAGTAAGATTATAACAAAATAAGGCAGGATCTGAAAAGGTGAAAAGAGAGTGAGCTGCTAGTAGAGTAGATGGTAACATACCTTGAGGAGGAGGGATGGTAGAGGTGCAGAAAGATGCGGGACCATTTGAAATATAAATACAAAATCTGCTAAGGACAGTCAGTTTACATCATTATCTGTGTCCCTGGCACTCACCTTGTTCTAGTCATTTTCATCAGGGGCCACAGTACCCTTTGGGAAGGGTTAGGAGTGTCCTGGGCTGTCCGTGGCGCTGGGCTTTGTAGCAGCATGGACCAGTCTTGTTATCCCTTCCTTCAATACATGTGATGGTCTTAAAGAAACTGGAACCTTGGAAAGCACCCCTGAATTGGCCCAGTCTGCCTCTGAATATGGGGTCTTCATTTTGCTTCCTATTGTTTCTACCCTATTTCAATATCTTGGGGGGTTTGTTTAGGATTTTCATTTGTAAATTTACTGCTGAAATTATTTCTAAACATTTTACATTGACCTTTAATGTGAATTTATTTAAATCAAAGAAGGATCGTTGACTATGTTTTATTCATGTTATGACAAGTGTTCTTCATACATGTGTGGAAAGTGGAATAGTGGTGGCTAAGTGACATAATTTATAGGAAGTGTTTGGAAAGCACAAATGTTCTTTTCCCTGCCTTTGACATAAGTGTCTCCATTTCAGTGATTCTATCGAGAACTTGTCAAGCTGCCTGCAAGTGTTTTACTCTCCTCTGCACGCTGCACAGCGCCCTGGGAGAGAGAAGTACTGGCCAACCAGGGAAGTACTCATTTGGGTTTGTTCTGTGTACAACCCCTCCCTCTCATTTTTCTCCCATATGTGAACATTTTGTTTAAAAATTCTGATTAAAGTCCAGGCACAGTTGCTCATGCCTATAATCTTAGCACTCTGGGAGGACGAGGCGGGCGGATCACCTGAGCTCAGGAGTTTGAGAACAACCTGAGCTATCGCGAGACCCTGTCTCTACTAAAAGTAGAAAAACTAGCCAGGCATTGTGGTGGGTGCCTGTAGTCCCAGCTACAGATGAGGTTGAGGCAAGAAGATCGCTTGAGCCCAGGAGTTTGAGGTTGCTGGGAGCTAAGCTGACACCACAGCACTCTACAAAGAGCAACAGAGTGAGACTCTGTCTCAAAGTAAGTAAGTAAATAAAATGTAATATTTTTTCCAATTTATTTATTTAATCAAAAGTTTTCAGTGAATCTTGACGCATTCTCTGGTAATGTAACTAATAACAGTGATCCTAGAGGTGAAGAGTATTAAAAAGTTGCTGCTGGGTGGCGCCTGTGGCTCAGTGAGTAGGGCACCGGCCCCATACACCGAGGGTGGCGGGTTCAAACCCAGCCCCGGCCGAACTGCAATAAAAAAAATAGCCGGGCGTTGTGGCGTGCGCCTGTAGTCCCTGCTGCTCGGGAGGCCGAGGCAGGAGAATCGCGGAAGCCCAAGAGCTGGAGGTTGCTGTGAGTCCTATGACATCACGGCACTCCACCGAGGGCGGTAAAGTGAGACTCCGTCTCTACAAAAAAAAAAAAAAAAAAAAAAGTTGCTGCTAACTTTTATTATGTTTTTTAATTTTTTTAATTTTTATTTTTTATTTTTTAAAATGAAAGCATGACAGGTTGAAAATTGCTGCTGAGGGTGGTGCCTGTGGCTCAATAGGTAGGGTGCCGGCCCCATATAACAAGGATGGCAGGTTCAAACCCGGCCCCGGCCAAACTGCAACAAAAAAATAGCTGGGCATTGTGGTGGGTTCCTGTAGTCCCAGCTACCTGGGAGGCTGAGGCAAGAGAATGGCCAAAGCCCAGGAGTTGGAGGTTGCTGTGAGCTGTGTGATGCTATGACACTCTACCGAGGGTGATAAGGTGAGACTCTGTCTCTACAAAAAAAAAAAAGAAAGAAAGTTGTTACTGACTTTTAGAGTTTAAAATAGAAGAAATCTAGAAATCTTATGATTGATTTATCTCACCCACAACACATTCAATTGTTTTGTATTTCCATCGAGTAATGTACTTATTATTTAGATCTATTGTAGTAGGAACAAATGTTAATTATGACAAAATTCAGAGTGGGGTGATTGACAGGTAAAAAGTATACAAAAAAGTGATAGTTGGTATCCAACACATCCAGATGGTATTAATTTTGGTTCCCTTCGTCATAGCATTGTCTGAGTCGTGACCAGTGAGAGTTACGACAAAAATCTACGAGAAAAGTTAGACATAGCACTTACCCAAAGTTAGACATAGCACTTACCCACTGCTAAAATCTACTAACGAAAACCAAGACGTTGGGTTGGTTCATATCTGGTTTTGATTGGCTTAGTCACAACAGAGTTTCCTTTATTTAACATTTACTTAATTTCCATGTCCTATCATTCAACAAATGAGTTTCACTGAAATTGTGCTGCTTGCCTCTTATTATTTCTTTCAAAGTTAATGTAATCCATATTTACATCCAAGTGATTTTTGTGATAACGTCCAATCTTTAGGATAAAGAAGTCTAGGGAGACGTGCACGATGCCACCACTGCAGGAGAAATCCAAAGGTAGGCTGGCTCAGTCTTTTTTCCCTCACATGTCTTGAGGTGCCACATACTTACCTTTTTTATTTTTTTTAATTTCCCTTCTTTCCTTTGATTTAATTGTCTTTGTTTTGTTACTACTTCTTCTAAGCTTTGTTTCTTTTATAAACTTAGTGGATATAAGGCTTATTATAAATATATCTTCTATAATCTCAGGACTCTGGCATAGGCCCTTATCATGCCTTACGTGGGTCATTACTAGCTTGCAAATTGGTCTTTTTGTTTTAAGTCTCTGACCTTTGAAATCCTCAACAAAAGCCTAAAACCTTGACCTCTAATCACATTACTCTCCTGAAAAAGTCCCCCATCACCCACTGATTAAAGTATGAACTCTTTAACCTTGAAATGAATGCTTTACCATCCCAACTTTCCGGTCTAGCTTTATTCTCTAATTAGCATTTTTATGAATCTTGTATATCTATGACATCCAATTACAGAAATGTATCTGTATACTACCAGTTTTGGTTCCCCCCAAACTACTCTTAAGTCAAGCTATTCCTAAGTCCATGGTAACTAAGTGGGTTTGCTGCAGCAAGGTATATTTCCACCATAGTCAAAGTATGAGTTTGTCCTCAAAAGCTTTAAAATCAGGAGCTCCCATATCCGCAATTCTGATATGCTTGATCAGAACTTCGTTTTTTAAAAATCATATAGAAAGGCAGTGCCCATAGCTCAGTGGGTAGGGAGTTGGCCACATACACCAGAGCTGGTGGGTTCGAACCTGGCCTGGGCCAGCTAAACAACTGCAAGAAAAAAATAGCCGGGTGTTGTGGTGGGCGCCTGTTGTTCCAGCTACTTGGGAGGCTGAGACAAGAGAATCGCTTAAGCCCAGGAGTTGGAGGTTGCTGTGAGCTATTACACCAAGGGTATGTTGCCCCAAGGCAACGTAGTGAGACTCTGTCTCAAAAAAAAAAAAAAAAAAAAAAAAGAAAGAAAAGAAAAAGAATATACATAGGGCAGTGCCTGTGGCTCAAAGGAGTAGGGCACCAGCCACGTATGCCAGAGGTGGGTGGCGAGTTCAAACCCAGCCCCGGCCAAAAACAAACCAACCAACAAACAGAAAACCAACTCCCCCCCCCCCCACCAAAACACACATAGAAAAATTTGTTGAGGCAGGTAGTTACACTTTATAATGTTGTCTACAAGATGGTAGAGTTTCCTGTCATTCTGGTTATTGCTACAGCCCTTCCATGTGTTATGGATTCATGGGGCATTAGATCAAGGGAACCAGAAATGGCATGTGACACATACATATGTCTATGATATAAGTTCTATTATAAACTCTTAGTTATTTCTTGAAGTAATTTTACCCACAGTTAATGGTAAAGAGTCTTCAACTATATAGTCAAAACTTCCATTGTGTCAATTGTGGTTTTTTGTTTATTATCATCCAAGCCAGGGTTTTCAATGGTGGCAGTGTTAGCATTTTTTTTTTTTTTTTTTTGAGACAGAGTCTCACTATGTCACCCTCAGTAGAGTGCAGTGGCGTCACAGCCTTCCAAGTAGCTGGGACTACAGGCGCCTGCCACAACGCCCGGCTATTTTTTGTTGCGGTTGTTTTGCTGTTGTTTAGCTGGCCTGGGCTTTCTTCAACAAATTGACTCTTCAGTAAATACTTTTTTGAAAATTATTTTCCTTCAGAGAAAAGAAAGAACTTTACAAGGAGGAAGTTCATTCATTCACTAAATATGAATTAAGTATCTCAATGTGTCAGACATTGTTCTAGGTGCTTGGGCTTTGGGTACAAATCCCAAGATCACTGCCCTGCTGTAGCTTACAGGCTGCTGTAAGGATATAGCCTCTGAACACGAAATATAATAAATCAATCTATAGTATAGTTTACATTATAAGGTAAATAAGTATGAGAGAAACACAAAAACTAAAAATAAGGTAAGGGAAATCAGGAGATCTGGGTAGAGAGTAGTGATTTACAATTTTAAATAGGATGGTCAGAGTAGGTTTAACTGAGACAGTAATACTTGCGCAAAGACTTGAAAGACATGAGTTAAGTCATTCTCTTGGGCCCACCAAAGGCCCAATCCAAGGTGGTGCCTGGCCTGTTGGAAGAACAAGAGCCCAGTATCACTAGGTATAAAAGATGAAGAGAAATAATGAAGTAACTGACCATGTGGGGTCTTAGACAGAATTTCTCATTTAACTCTGTTTGAAATGAGGAGCCGGGTGGCACCAGGGTAGGGCTCCCCATATACCGAAGGTGGTGGATTCAAACCTGGCCTTGGCCAAACTGCAGCATCCAGGCATTATGGCGGGTGCAAGTAGTCCCAGCTACTCGGGAGGCTGAGGCAGCAGAATCGCTTAAGCCCAGGAGTTGGAGGTTGCTGTGAGCTGTGATGCCTGGGCAATATAGTAAGACTCTGTCTCTGAAAAATAAATAAATAAATAAATAAAAAGCCATTGAATGATGTTTAAAAGGGATGATTTTAATGTGATCTAAGTTTTTAAAGGATTACTATGGCAAATTTCATCTATTTCAGTAGTTGCACATTTTATTTTATTTTAATTTTTTCATTTTTTGATGTTTTTAATTTTTATAGGATGTTAATTAAGCCTCACAGTGACTGAGCAATTTTTAAACATAGGTTGCATGATCCTTTTGACTTCATAAATGGAGTCGTTCATCTTCAAAACATGACCAATTTCAGAATCCATTAAAAATTTTACTTGAGTATCCTTCCAAATGAGATGTACGCTGCATTTGGGTGCTATGTTTTATATATGTTCTTGCATTAAAGTTGTTAATTATGCTTTCAAAAAAAAATTTTTACTTGAATTATGTTTTCCAAAAGAGAGGGTTCTGTGCTAGCCATCTTTGAAGGTTTTCGTACCAATTTAGAACCATATTTGCTGGAATGAACATTTCAGAGGGACTTGGTGTCATCTGGGCCTGCAACACAGCAAATAATGAAGCAAAATTGTAGAAGCTGTCCAACATCTTTTGTGTGAACTGAGTGAATGAATCAACTGAGGATACAGCAGAATTGCCTACAGAAGTCTGCTGAGCCAGACTGTCTAATAATTCCACTGAAATTCCAAGCTGAGCAACAGATGGAGTTCGGACAATATTCATGGCTCCTATTTTATTTTATTTTTTGACACAGAGTCTTACTCTATTGCCCTAGGTAGAGTGCCATGGTGTCATAGCTCACAACATAGCTCAAACTCTTCTGTTCAAACTATCCTCTTGCCTCTGCTTTCCAAGTAGTTGGGACTATAGGGACCCACCACAGCACCCTACTAGTTCTTCTATTTTTGTAGAGATGAGGTTTTGCTCTTATTCAGCCTGGTCTCAACTCCTGAGCTCAGGCAATCCACTTGCCTTGGCCTCTGGAATGCTAGGATTATAGGCATGAGACATTGCACCCAGCTAATAGTTATACCTTTTAAAAAATGACCTTGAGAACTTTCTCCTCTGGCTATAATGGACAAGTTTTTTGTCACACCATCTTTACCAGTAGATAAGATTGGAGAAGCTGACATCCTGAAGAAATAACCAAAGAAAAGGAGCCCCAAATTTTGCAAGCAGTTTCCCCTCTATGTGTTTATCCCCAAGTAGTTATGTGCAAGTCAATATTTTAGGAAATCAAGCAGAAAAGAGTTTCCAAGAGGCTTAAGAACTGAGCAGAGATTTTGGTAATATAGCCTTTTCTGTGAAGACAGAGATGGGAGTTTAGGACTGCCAAGATGGAGGGCCTTTGGTAAACACTCATGGCTTTCAATTAAAATTCCTATAGGAATTACACCTATAATCCTAGTGCTTTGGGAAGCCAAGGAAGGAGATCACTTGAGGCCAGGAGAGAAGGCCAGGATGGGAAGATTGCTTGAAGCCAGGAGTTTGAGGTTACAGTAACTTATGATGGGGCCACTGCACTCTAGCCTTGGATGACAGGGCAAGATTCTGTCTTAAAAAACACTTTTTTTAAAAATAAAAAAATCCAAAAACCTCGGTAAAACCTAGTCTGTACTGAATTAAAGTGATCTTCCTATCGCAAGAAATTTAAATTCTCTCTGAGGACTGTAAGATGAACCAGAGCTTTATAGCCCTTCACATATAGTGTCTAACATTCAATCACAATTTACCAAACATAGGGGGGAAATAATGACAAAAACCAAGAGGAGAAACAGATGACAGAAGCAGACCTACGAATGATCCATGCATCTTACTTTGTTTGGGCTGCTGTAACAAAATACTATAAACAATGGCTTATAAACAACAGAAATTTATTTCAGTTAGTATCTTAGTAACATGGCTGTGTTTGGCTTTAAATCAAGCTAAGAAATGTAATCTATACTTGGATGACCATATGCCCAGTTAAAATTCTGTTATGGAAGAAAGAGTAAAAAATTTTGAGAGTTTACCTAATGATCTGCCACAATTCTTTTGAAATTAAGATTTCTGTAACTAAGAAAATGCCAGGAAGGCTATGTTAAAAAAATAAATAAATAAAAAAATTAAGATTTCTAGATTTCTATTATAGGTATTTGGAAATGTAATTAATTTTTACAATTTGATCTTATAACCATCTACCTTCTTTTTTTGTTCTGTCCTTCTCTGGATTGAGTGTCGGGATTATAATGGCCTAATGGAATGAATTAGGGACTATTTCTTCTCTTCCATTTTCTGAAGGATATGACCTAAAATTAGAATGACCATTCTTTCTTGAAAGTCTAATAAAATTTATTTGTAGGGCGGCATCTGTGGCTCAGTGAGTAGGGCACCCGCCCCATATATCGAGGGTGGCGGGGTTCAAACTTGGCCCTGCCCAAACTGCAACAAAAAAATAGCTGAGTGTTGTGGCTGGTGCCTGTAGTCCCAGCTGCTTGGGAGGCTGAGGCAAGAGAATGGCCTAAGCCTAAGAGCTGGAGGTTGCTGTGAGCTGTATGATGTCATGGCACTCTACTGAGGGTGGTAAAGTGAGACTCTGTCTCTACATTAAAAAAAAAAAAAAAAAAATTATTTGTAAAGTTATTTGGGTTGCTTATTTTCCTTGGGAGAATATTTAATGTTGATTCAATTATTTTAACTCTAGGACTTTTAAGGCATTCTGATCCTTCAATTAATTTTGGTAAGTTACATTATTTAGCAAATTTTGTTTTTTGTCTAAGTTTTAAAATTTGTTGATATAAAATTTAGTCTTTGATTTATCTGTAACCCTGTCCCTCTTTTCCTAATATTGTATATGGGTGCTTCTTTCTTTTGTTTGATTAGTCTTGCCAGATGCTTTCCTTTTCATTAATTTTTTTTTTTTTTTTGAGACATAGTGTCACTATGTTGCACTCGGTAGAGTGCCGTGGTGTCACAGCTCACAGTAACCTCAAACTCTTGGGCTTAAGCGATATTCTTGCCTCAGCCTCCTGAGTAGCTGGGACTACAGCCACCGCCACAATGCCTGGCTATTTTTTGGTTGCAGCTGTCATTGTTCTTTGGCAGGCCTGGCTCGGCTCAAATGCGCCAGCCTCAGTGTATATGGCTGGTGCCCTACTCACTGAGCTACGGGCGTCAAGCCATTATTAATCTCTTCAATGAAGAACTTTTGTCTTTTTAAAAAAAACTCTTCCATTGTAACTTTGTTTTCTACTTCATTGAGATTTTTTCTCTTTCCTATATTACCTTTTTTCTTTCCTTTTTTTCTGTCTTTTTTTTTTGTTTACTTGTGTATTTTCTACCTAGCCTATATTTTATATTTTAAAAAATATAAATATTTGTATCTTATATTTTAAAATATAAAATATTAATCATTAATTAAAAATATAAATATTTATATTTTATATTTTAAAAAATATTTATATTTTAAATTTAGCCTATATTTATATTTTAAAAAATATAAAATATAGGCTAGGTATAAGATACACAAGTAAATTTTCAACCTTCTTTACTAACACAGGAATTTTAGGGTATAAACCTCTCTTTGTACAACTTTTTCTGCATCACACAAGTTTTGTGAAATTTATAATTTAGTTAAAAGTTTTTAAAATTTTTATTATGATTTCCTTTTTGACTGATGAATAATTTATAATATGTATAAATTTCTAAATATTTGGGAATCTTTAATTTATTGTTAACAACTTATAGTTAATTGCATTTGTCTATATAATACTGATTCTTTGAATTTTTTTCAGGTTTGCTTAATGCCTGGAATCTAGTTATTATGTTGCTGGAGGGTCTTTTAAAGTGTCAGGTCCATTATACTGCTAAGAACAGGAGTCCTGATCCTATCCTTAATTCTCAACTCTCTCTGAACTTCTCACTCATATTACACCTGCAAACAAAACAAAACAAACAAAAATAAAAACCGCATGGGAGAATAGAAGAGAGGGATTTTTTTTTTTGACATTTGAAACCGTTTGAAATTAAATAATAGTATTTTAAACCAATGTGGGTCAGTACATTATTTTCAAAGGCATGTGTTTCTAAATAGAAATATTTTCACGTATTTATATATTTAGAGGCAATTGGTAGTGCTTACATAGGAACTTTGAGTTTGAGATCTGGGTTTCAATCCTGCCTCTTGACAGTTACTGGGTATATGCTCATAGCACATTCCTTAACCTCCACAAATTCTTTTTAAAGTCTATAATTTGAGATAGGATTTGTTATTTGGATAAAATAAATGTAAAGTATCTGACAAAGATCACTCAATAAATGTTATCTATTAGTATTACTATCACTCTATAATGGAAGCTTGATGAATGCTATTTCAGTTAAGTGAATGATTTATTTTGTTTTACGATTTTACTATTTTACTTAGCACTTATGGGAAATGATTGTATTTGAAGAAAATAACTTGATAAGCATGTAAAGTATGAAATGAGTTAATTATTTATGCAGATTGAGCCTTTTACTTTGGAATAAATTCCACAGCTATCCCATGTTTTAGAAAGTACATTGCAGAATCAGATTTACTTTTATATAATTAAATATAAGCCTTTAATTAGTTAATTTTTTTCAGTTAAATATTTTCTGAGGTGACTTGCTATCACTGTCACAGTCACTTTAGAAAGTAAGCATTGGTATTTACAGTTCAAAGTGTATGTCATATGAAGAACGAGTAGTGTTTAATAGTCATTTGAGGAACATATATTTCACTCACACTGTATTTCATAGAATATTATTCATCTGTGCTCAACTTAATTTTAATAGCTTATTACCACCACCACCACCCCCAGGTTGTAGCTTTAGTGATCCTCTCACTGGAGCACCATCCCAATACTTACAGAGGCTTTCCAGAATGGCCATTTTGGAATATAATACCATTCGCCAGGAAGCAGCCAGAAAATCAAAAAAAAGCAAGAAACAAGAACTACGAGATTGCTGATAAATATCACAGGGTGTGATGCTTTTTTCACTGATTTTTAAAGTATATATTTTCTTTTTCTTCTATTTTTTAATATGTGATATGATGCATAATGATTTGCATTAAAATTGAAATGTAAATAGGAAATAAATATTTTGTGTCACAGAACAATTTGTATTGTGTTAACGTTACAGAGACATTGAAATTACGGTTTATAGGAACATAAGCATAAGATAAATTATATTCCATGAATTTCATACATATTGATTATGTCTTTTGATTCCATTTGCTAAATATTTTTTGAGTGCCTGTCCTGTGTAATGAAATTTACAAGCTGCTGCAGAAGCTTTGACGAAAAAGGAGTCCTTATTGTTTTCAGTAAGAACCCCTCCTTTTCCCTGCTTGAGTTTAGAAACAGTGTGAGATAAGTATTCAAGCAATGAAGATCAAAATATTAGCTTGGTTTTTTGATGAAACACGAATGGAAAACCCTGTCCTGAGTGTGTGGCACCAATAGTCCTCCCAAGCCTGAGCTTCAGAATGGGGCAGAGGTGAACACCTGGGCAGTGCTAACAACCTCAGGCTGACTGGCCCATTAGCGACTGTACTGCCAGCATAACAGGCAGATCCCAGAGAGGAAAAGTGGCTGGGGAGTGATCCCCAAACTCTTTCTCAAGAAACCATGAGGAGTGGGGAGAAGTGTTGCATCTGTATACCTCCCAGAGACAGGGGAGACAAGGAGAATACCAGTGACCCCAAGGAGAGTGGGTTCCAGGCCACAAGAGGACCATAGAATATTATAGAAGGTCAGAAACAGGGCAGTGATATCCAGTAGGGTGTTCAGAGAAAGCATCATGGAAAATGTGATGTTTGAAATGGGCCTTAAAGACAGGAGAGATGGAGATCGCTTGAGCTCAGGGGTTCAAGACCAGCCTGAGCAAGAGCAAGAACCCAAAAGACAAAGAAAAGAGGACAGATGAAAGGAGAAGATATTTTTAGAAAGAGAGGAAAACATAAGTAAACACATCGTCTGATATGGGAATGATGATGCACTTGACCAGAGCACAAGGTAAGACAGAGCAAGCATCATGAATTCAGACTTATGTAGGCACTATCACCAGAAGAGGGACATGGTCAGGTAAGGCTGTGGTGCCTGGCACTGTTTCTACAAGTGAAGGGCACTGGCTGCTTGAGCCATGTAAGCCCAGCGTGCCAGACATTTCAACTTTTCATGAGAAGCCAGAATCTGGATTTTTATGTGAAAACTTCCAATCAATGTATACATCTTAGCAACTAATTTAAAATAAACAACTAATTAAAAACTCATGAAGCCATTGTATGGGTCAAAGAAAATTAACACGTCCAAGCCAGATTTGGCTTTGTGTGGCCATTCACTTACAACTCCAGGGAAAAGGAATATAGGGCAATGGGGCTTAAAAGACAACTTGATGACAGTTGATAGAAAATCTCCATGCTAAATGTGAGTTTAGATTTAATCTGTTTCCCAACTGGAGATTTGAGAATGAAAATAAATAGTTGCTTCTGTGATTTGGGAAGATTCATCCCAGTGTAACTGGTAGGCCAGATGAACAAGAGGACACAGAAAGTTGGGAAACCACTTAGGAGATTATTATAGAAATGAAAGGAAGAATCTGTCCATAGAAGGAGAAAAGCAGGAATGGGAAGAAAGGACCTTCTTAATTAGGACAGCAGGCAGAGGACTTAAGATTGACTGTTTGGATATGGGGTATTAGGAAAGGAAGAAGCAAAACCAGCTTAAATTTCAAATCTTAGGAGAAGATGCTAGTTTGGGGGAATCATTGTGTCATTATGGAAAAAGATGTTGACTAAAATTAGAACTTTAAGAAACTTTTGCATAGCAAAGACTGAGTTTTCCCAGTGGAGAGGAGAGAGCCCAAATCCATAGGGATGGGAGGAAGGAAGAAGACAAAAGAAGGAGAAAGAGGAACTATCACAGACATAGAATAATGGGCATGTTCTGTGTTCTTGCGTGCATGCGTTTGTACACATTATTATGATGCATTGGCTCCCAGAAGGATGACTACATAAACTTAAGTGGGTATATTTATTTGTGCATCTATCTGAATTTCACTTGAGATTGATTTAGATATTGCCTGTATCTTTTCAATCTTTGCATCACCTCCCTCAAGTGTGGTCAATCATTTAAGCAATAGCAAGCTGGCAGAAGGTTATTCTAAAACAAAAATTTGAAAAATTCTTTTTTAGAGGAACACTTCCCAACACCTTAGATAATCACATGGATTTCATATATTGAACTACTGTGTACTCTACACATCTAATATAAGCCTTATGAAAACCCTAAAAAGTAAATAGGTGATATGATTCCTGCTTTATAAATGAATTAAATTTAGGGTCTTTATTTTATACTAGGTCTCTAGCCTAGAAGTGGGAGGCTTCTAAGATTCTAACCTACTAAAATTCAAAGTTCACAATCCTAAACTCCATGAAATACTAATTTAAAAAACCCTAAATTTAGATGATACATATAATTAAGTTTTTCTTTTTTGATTCTTTGGGTTTTTTTTTTTTTGAGACAGATTCTCATTATGTTGCCCTCAGAAGAGTGCTGTGGCATCACAGCTCATAGCAACCTCAAACTCTTAGGCTTAAGCGATTGAGCCTCCCTGTGGCTGGGACCACAGGCACCTGCCACAATGCCTGGCCATTTTTTTTTTTTTGGTTGCAGTTGTCATTGTTGCTGAGCAGGCCCAGGCCAGGCTCGAACCTGCCACCTTTGGTATATGTGGCTGGTGCCCTACTCACTGAGCTACGAACACCAAGCCACATATAATTATGTTTTAATAACCTAAAGTTCAGGGCAAGAT
Source organism: Loris lydekkerianus (assembly GCA_963574355.1). NCBI lineage: Eukaryota > Metazoa > Chordata > Mammalia > Primates > Lorisidae > Loris > Loris lydekkerianus. The sequence goes on along the minus strand of CAUYPK010109766.1, from coordinate 11,819 downwards.
AGTATTTCCACAGACAAAAATATCTCTTAAGACTGAGTTAGGACACTAACACATCTTGAAGCATTTATGCCAGTAGAATGGAAAACTGGGATTGTGTACATGGATAATTATGTCTGCACTCCCGCCCCCCAATCTTCCCTATTCAACTCAAGCCAATTCAAGACAGGAATGAAATGCTTATGGAATGTTTGTTTCTTTTTAATAAATGAGATGTGTTGACGACAATTAATCACTTTTTTAGCCTTAGCATTCCATTTAATTTAACTTATGTTTTTCATTAATTCTTTCCAAAAAATCTACAGGCTCTACTTCTTTAAATTACATGTACTTTTTTTGTTCCTTGTGAAGTTCCTAACAAAACCAGAATGTATTTAAATACACAGAAAGTTCAAATCACCCCAAAGTAAGGTAAATCCAAAATTTGGAGATAAGGATGAGATACCAACTTCTGATGTTGCAACTATCATGGGTGTTAAACTTGTGTTTGGGATTGAATACAATCTTTTCAGAAAGGACTCTTCTGCATTTGTGATTTGGACATTCCTCCAGTATAAGCAGTATCAATCATAATCTTGGGAAACTGTGCCATGTGATAAATATTTAGGATAGAAAGACAGAGTTTTGATTTTAGGCTGAGAAAACAGTTCTTTACAAAGAATAATTACTTCAGTGAAGGACAAATCATGAGTCAATGATAGTTTCAAAGAAATTTCCTAAGACTCACTTTTTTCTTTATTTCTCCGCTGACCAAGCAGCCTTCTAATATGTAATTTAGACTCCTGAGTGAACATAATATATCGACAAAAAGCAGATACCTTCTTTGGATGGATGCAGATCTAGGATGGGGTATGTTAATTAACAGGTTGCTATTCTGATTCATAGTACCTGTAAATTTGGTTGATGTGAATTAGTACACAGATCCTGATCATCAAACAGATTGAAGTCTTTTTTAAATTGAAAAATCATTTTAGTAATTAAAAAAAAATATACATTTTTAAAAAATTTCAGCAATAGAATGCAGTATAAAAAGTCTAAAATCACCTCAAATCTTTCTACTTACAAATAACTTCAAGTGAACATCTTTCTCTGCATCTTTGCAGGTAGATGAAAAACACTTTAAAGTGGGATGATCCCATTGATGTGATGTTTGAATAAAGTTGTGCAACTTAATTTTTACCTTGACATAAGAAAAACCTATGTGAAATAGAGGAATTTGCTTAAATTCAAATATTATTAATTTAAAAATTATATATTATAAATCTATATTTAAATCCATTTTAGATTCATTTCTAAATCTAGATCTGATCTAGATTTCTGTCTCTTTCTTTCTTTCTTCTTTCTTTCTTTCTTTCTTTCTTTCTTTCTTTCTTTCTTTCTTGTCTTACTTTGTCACCCTCAGTAGAGTGCTGTGGTGTCATTAGCTCACAGCAACCTCCAACTCTTAGGCTTAAGCGATTCTCTTGCCTCAGCCTTCCAAGTAGCTGGTACTACAGGTGCCCGCCACAATGCTCAGCTATCTTTTTTTTTTTTTTTTTTTTTAATTCTTGTTGCAGTTATCATTGTTGCTTTAGCTGACCCAGGTTGGGTTCGAACCCACCAGCCTTGGTGTATGTGGCTGGCACTGTAACCACTGTGCTCCAGACGCTGAGCCAATGCCTGGATATTTTTAGAAATGAGGTCTCACTCTGGCTCAGGCTGGTCTCGAACCTGTGAGCTCAGACAATTCAGCCTGAGCTTCAGCCTCCCAGAGTGTTAGGATTACAGGCATGAGCCACTGTGCCAGGCCTAGATTGTCCTTCTTAAAACATTCCTCTACAAAGCCTTTTTAAAAAAACATTTCAGGATATTATGGAGGTACAAATGCTTTGGTTACATGAGTTGCTTTTATATAGAGTCACAGTTATAAGAGAGCCTCTCCCCCCGATTGTAGCATCGTACCACTTAGACATGCATTTACCCCTCCCGTTTCATCCCCTCTCACCTGCTTGCTTTCCATTGAGTTTTACTACCAAATGTGTACATGAGTGTTGATCAGTTAGTTCCTATTTAATAATGAGTACATGTGGTGTTTGTTTTTCCATTCTTGTGACACTTCATTTAGAAGAATGGTCAGCAGTTTCATCCAGGCTGTTACAAAAGGTATTAGTTCACCATCTTTTATTATGGCTGAGTAGTACTCCATGATGTACATATACCACATTTTATTAATCCACTCATGAATTGATGGGTCTTGGGTTGATTCCACATTTTTACAATTGGGAATTATGCTGCAATAAATGTTTGAATGCACATGATTTCTTGATAAAATGGCTTTTTTTCCTTTGGGTAAAATACCCAGTAGTGGGATTGCTGGATCAAATGATAGGTCTGCTTTTAGTTCTTTGAGGAATCTGCAGGCTTTTCAATTTGAAGTATACATCCAGATCTCCTGGAGAACTTGTTAAAATCTAGATTCCTGTAGGTTTAGAGTGGAGTCGAAGAGAATCTTCATTTCTAAAAGCTCCCAGGTGACCACACTTTCTGTAGACCTGCCTTAGTACTATCTGTATCTGGAGCTACCTAGTGAACTTTTTCAGACTACCACTCTCCAGCCTCTACCCCTAGAGACACTGATCTAATTGGTTTGAGGTGGCCAATTGAACGTGTATAATTTTTTAAAGATGCTGGGGGATCCTAATTTGCAGTTAGGCCTAAGAACTACTGTTGTGAGGTTGAGAGAGTATGAAAAACACTTAGAGATTTGAAAGGCCATTTTTCTTCCCATCAGAGCTTTGTGGTTATTTCATTGTCTTCTGGCATTAATTGTTGCTGTGGAAAAATCTGATTCCTCACAATGTTTTATCCCTTAGATTATTTGCCATTCCTGCCTGAATGTCTGAAGATTTTCTTTATTCTTGAAACTAAATCAGAATATGATTCACTGTAGGTTGTATCAGTTCAAAATGTTCTGGAACATGGTGTGTTATTTCAAGGCTGCAGATTAAATTCTTTCTGCATTTTTAAAAAGTTTTCTTTTATTAAATCTTTGAATGCTTACTCTTTCTGTTCCGTATTTTTGAGTTCTCTACTTCAGGGACACTAAAAATTGGGATCATTTTCATCTGTTCTACATATCTGGAGAGTTGGAGAATAAGAGTTTGTCAATAGTTTCCATTTTCTTCCTGATTGCTTAAATCTGTGCATTCACTGATGGTTATTTTAGCGTTTCTTCTAAGTCAGCAATTTCATTTCTGTCTCTTTTCTTCCTTGCTGTTTCTGATTTATCAATTCAGTAGTGATATTATTTGTGTCTCAAATTTGTTGTCTTAGATCTACAATCACTTTTTATCTACTTCTATGTCCAGGGATTGGCCAACTCTTTTTGATAAAAAGCAACAGAATAAAAAATTTAGGCCTCGCAGACCAGTCTCTATTACAACCACTTAACTCTGACTTTGTAGCGTGAAAACAGTTGTAGGCAATCTGTAATTAATGAGCATGACTGCGTTCCAATAAAATTTTATTTATAAAAACAAGGCACTGGCTAGTTCCTTGTCAGTAGCAGTAGCCTGTTTAGTACATAGTGTTCCTTTTGTAATTGTTAAAATGTTCCTCCACCCCCTTCCTAAGACAGCTCATAATTCATTGCCTCTGGGGTTAGTTTCCTAATTTTCCTGGGAGTGGGTGCTGCTCAAAACACTTTGTTTATAAGCAGAAGAATCATCACCAGGTTGATTTAATAATAACTATTTTTACATGTTCATTATGTGTAGGGCATTGTAGTACATGCTTTTCATCTACCAACTTGGTGAATCTTCCCAACAACCCAGCTTTACAATCCCTACTCTACACATTCTCATTCCATTGCCCTGGGGGACTATTGCACACCTCTCTTCTCTTGGGAAGGTCACCCTCTGCCTCTGAGCTTCTCCTAACTTCACTGAGAAAACAGAAGCATTCAGTAGAGAACTTGCCTTTCCTCCAAACCCTAATCTATGAACCCATCTGCCTCTGTACTCCCACAAGTACTACCCATGTTCCTGTAGGGAAGCCCTTCTCTTGCTCAGCAGATACATGTTTATCTCCTCTCACTCTAACAATCATATCCCCAAATCAGCACAACCTCCCCTCCTAATCCCATCATTTTCACTAGCATAAAATCTTGCTCCAAAATTGTCTTAAATGAACACACAAGGAAACATTTTGTGATCTGCAACTCCATTTCTTTGTTTCCCTTCACAGCAAAACACCAAAGAGTGCTGTGTGCTGTCTCCCTTCCTCAATGCCCTTTCTCTCTTGAACCCATACCATTGGCCTCCCCACTCCATTGAACAGCACTTGCCAAGGTGTCAAATCACCTCCCTGTTACCAAAGCCAATGACAATTCTCAGTCCTTGTTTGATCTCTCAAGCAGCTTTTGATATAATTGCTCTCTTTTCTTTATGGAGGCTTCCAGAGCATTCTCTTCTCTTCATTCTCCTCCTGACTTTGAAGCCACTTCCTATAACAAATCTACAGCTAGAGAAGTGGCTTAGGTGGGACTGGGGCTCCTCAAAGAGATACCTTCCTTATTTCTAAGTCCCTGGTGCTAGCACTGTGCCTAACACCCAGTGTGAACTGAGAAGAATCTAGTGTTTTGCAAGAAGGATGTCAGAGCTACAGGTCATTGATGATGAGACAGTTCAATCTAGACGCACTGGACTTTCTTTAAGTAATGCGAGCAAGATGGGACCAACTAATGGAATTTCCAAGGAGTGGAGAACAGGTAGGAGACCCAGACACGTGAGTGGCAAGCTTAGGTTAGGACCTCACAGAAGGAGGAAATTGAGCCTCGTCTGGCAGGCACTCTCTTAAAAGGCTAACAACCTGTAGCTGAAAGCCCATTTCCTGGTCTTTAATCTTAGGACAGGTTTCCCAGGAAGCAGGCTCCACGTTGAAGCTTAGTGTGCAGGAATTTTGCCAGAAGTGCTGCTGTCAGTAACAGTCCTGAGGAGGAAAGCAAGCAGGATAATTGGTCAGAGGACTTGAACGGCAGTGAGGTCTCAGCAAAGGCTTTCCTGAACCCTATGTGGATCTGCAGATCTGGAAAAGACCTGCAGGGTTATGCCATCTGGAAGCAAAGAGATTCACCTTTAATAAACCCCAGCCTTCCCTGCACTGATCAGTCGCTGGATAATGGGGTGTGACACTCAGTTAATGTGGTTCTCCTCTGCTGAGGGAAATTTCAGAAGGGGCTCTGGGGTGAATAACACCTGTCAACAACTGGTGAATGAGTACTGCCCTAAAGGGGAGATCTGGGGGCAAAGCACAGTAGCCATCAACCTTTCTCCAGAGAAATTGCAGCACAGTATTAAGAGGGGAATGAAGACAAGACCACGAGTTCAGGAAGAAGATGGCTGGACCATGTATGGGTAGCAATCCCATTAGGGAATGGCAGAAATGCACAGCCTTTACTCACAGGGTTAAGGAAGCAGATAAGATTGTGATGTACCCAGAGCCTGACACTGTGCAAAGTCATTGCCACCCTTAGGGCGAAAGGGCCAAAGGGAAGGAAATAGCATCACCTAATCCCAGGGGGAAGTGTTGCTGGGAAAAAGAGCTGCATGGGAGGACCTGTGGTTATGAGGCCTGTCAGAGGTGGGGCGCCATGGGGAGCAGGCAGGTCCCCAACTCCTTCCACCTCCTGCCAGTACCTGCCAAGGCCAACCCCAGTTGGAAGTCAGTCAATGGTGCTGCTCTAACTTCCTTCCAGGCTTTCCTACCAACTGAGATGGAGGTTGACGTACGGTCTGGGCCTGGGGCTGAGTCTGGGGTGGTCCCTGATGTGAGGATTGGACCCAAAGCTGGGGGAGTGGATGAGTGCAAAATTGAGCAATAGGCTGGGCTAAATTGTCTCAGATGAAAGGAAGGTCCCAGATGGAAGGGTGGGGGTCTGAAGGAAAGGAGGAGAATATAAACTTAAGACAGTGAGAAAGCAAAAAGCCCCCAAGGATCCAGAGGCCATTGACCCCTGCCCCCTGTTTCCACCAATTCTGCTGCTTTTTCTGGTCCCAGCTGAGGCCTCCAGCACAGACATCAGATGGGGCCCACACCTTCCTTCCAGCAGCACTTGCACAAGTGAACCCGAATCTGCCCTTCAGCCTGAATACTCGGTGGGATGCGGGGAGATGGGTGTGGAGGGCAGGCAGCCTGGGACATGTGGGACTGAGTGCAGCATCTCTGCACAGCCCCGCACCATATAAACAGTCTCTCCAGCATCTGGCAATGGAATTTCAAGGAGAGGGGAACAGGCAGAAGACCCAGATAGTGGGTCAAAATGGTGGCAAAAAAGATTTTTTTTTAAATTTAAATTTAAATTTTTATTTTTGAGACAGAGCCTCAAGCTATCACCCTGGGTAGAGTGCCATGTCATCACAGCTCATAGCAACCTCCAACTCCTGGGCTCAAGCGATTCTCCTGCCTCCGCCTGCCAAGTAGCTGGGACTACAGGCTTCTGCCACAATGCCCGGCTATTTTTTGGTTGCAGCCATCATTGTTGTTTGGCAGGCCCAGGCTGGATTCGAACTCACCAGCTCAGGTATATGTGGCTGGTGCTTTAGCTGCTTGAGCCACAGGCGCCAAACCATCAGAAAAGATTTTTTACTTTTTCCATACAGTTGACGTGAATTGAGCACCCAGGAATCCTGTCTTCATGGTCTCCTGTTTTTAACCCCTCTAGTTTCCATTCTCCCCAGCCTTGGCAGCGGGAGCTCAAGGCTCTGGAGGTTCCTTTTCTTGAGGAGATGGAAGGCAGCAGCTTGTGAATAGTCCTCCCCCTTAGGGACAGGCTTGGTCTTTCAGGTTTTTCATGGTGGAGCGCCTGCATGGCAAACATGCATCCCTCTGGGTAAACGAGTCCACTCCCATGGCACTGCTATGATGTGGGAACCAAGCGAAGCTCCCTTCCCACCATGGGCATGGCCAGGAATGCAGGAAGGGGGTGAGTGAGACCAAAAGTCTTGTCTTTCCACTCCAAAAACAGTAACAATGATCATCACTCTAGTGGTGAATGACTGAGCAGTGGCTCATCTATGGAGTGGCTCTCCAGGTACATATTAGATGCAGGTTGAGCACTCCTAATGGGAAAATTTGAAATCCAAAATACTCCAAAATTCGAACCTTTTTGAGTATTGACATGATACCACAAGTGGAAAATTGCACCACTCTGATCAGTCAGAAGCCATCAACCTTAATGCAAGACCCTCTGCCAGCATAAAGAAAATTATGATGTGGTGGGGCTCAGACAATCCTTTAGCAAAAAGCTATTTTTAAATTAGGGGATCTACTGTACTTGTGTTTTAGAAATAATACTATTGCACACCTAATACTATTGCACTACAGTATAGTGTAAGTACAATTTTTAGATGTACTGGGAAACCAAACATTTTGTGCAATTCACTTTATTGTGATGTTTGTGATATTGTGGTGTCCTGGAACATAAACCTGAAATATCCTCCAGGTACACCTATAATTGATGGGCCACTTAATCTTCACTAATTCCTCCCCCGTCACACCATTGAGGATTTCAAGCTTAGGGGAAGAAAGCCTTCCCATGACAGAAAATACATAGATATACTGTAGAACTCCAAATAATTGTTTAAAATTTAATAATAACTGGCATCTGCATAGTGATTTATGAATTGAACAACTTTTCGGATGGTGCCTGTTGCTCAGTGGGTAGGGCATTGGCCCCATATACTGAGGGTAGTGGGTTCAAACGTGACCCCAGCCAAACTTCAACAAAAAGGTAGCCAGGTGTTGTGGCGGGTGCCTGTAGTCCCAGCTACTGGGAGGCTGAGGCAAGAGAATCACCTAAGCCCAGGAGTTGAAGGTTGCTGTGAGCTTTCTACTGAGGGCGATAAAGTAAAACTCTGTCTCTACAAAATAAATAAATAAATAAAATAATAAACAACTTTTCACTCACTGTTTTAGTCTGTTTAGAGCAGGTACAACAAATACCTAAGATTGATTAATTTATAAGCAATAGAAATTTATTTCTCACAATTCTGGAGGCTGGAATGTCCAAGATCAAGGCACCAGCAGATTCCATGACTGATAAGAGTCCCATCTCCACTTTCAAGATGACGCCTTGTTGCTGCGTCCTCCAGAGCAGAGAAACATTGTTCTCACATGGCAGAAGGTAGGAGGACAAAAGGGATGGATCCCCTCTGTCAATCCTTTTTTTTTTTTTTTTTTTTAGACAGAGTCTCACTCTGTCCCCCTGTATAGAGTGCCATGGTATCATCACAGCTCACAACCTTAAACTCTCAGGCTCAAGTGATCCTCATGCTTCAGCCGCCCAAGTAACTGGGACTACAGACACCTGCCACAATACCTGGCTAATTTTTTCTATTTTTAGTAGAGATATGGTCTTGCTCTTGCTCAGGGTTGTCTTGAATTCCAAAGCTCAAGCAATCCACCTGCTTCAGCCTCCCAGAGTGCTAGGATTGCAGGTGTGAGCCACTATGCTTGGCCTGTCAATCCCTTTTATGAGAGTGTCTAATCTCATTCCTCCTGGCCTCATCCCCTCTTAAAGTCTTCTAATACTGTCACATTGGCAACATCTGAATTTTGGAGATGACATATTCCAATCCTGGTACTCATATGATTTCATTTGCCCATTGGAAAATGAGGTCACCAATGGGTGTAACACAGATAATCTTGTGGATAAGGACAGCAGAGGCCTCTCACATCAAGTGGCTCCCTCGGTGTCACACAGTTTCTAGGAGGCAGCTCCTCACAGCACTCTGTCACCAAGTCCATCATGGATGCATATAATTAGCTACATAATTTCAAGTGTTTAACATATCTTTGGTTCTGATTTTTCTGCATTTGACATAAGGAGGACTGGCAGCACCTGTAGCTCAGGCAGCAAAGGCGCCAGTCACATACACCGGAGCTGGCAGGTTCGAATACAGCCCGGGCCTGCCAAATAACAATGACAACCACAACCAAAAAATAGCCAGGCATTGTGGTAGGCACCTGTAGTCCCAGTTACTTGGGAGTCTGAGGCAAGAGAATTGCTTAAGCCCAGGAGTTTGAGGTTGCTGTGAGCTGTGAGTGCTATGGCACCATAGCACTCTACCCAGGGTGACTCTGTCTCAAAAAAAAAAAAAAAAAAAAGAAAGAAAGAAAGAAAATAAGAAATAAGGAGGACTGCCACCCAGAATTATGAAGAGCTGGCTGTTACTTGAAAGGATTTGGGATGTTGACTGATGTCAGCAGACAGTCCAAGTCAGAAGAAAGCTGAATTAAGACCTGCTTTAGAATAAATATTTGAGATTCCTTGAACAGTTCTTGGCTTTTAATGTATGGTGTTTCCAAAATGCTTACAGTCTGTACCCTGATTGATGCTTATGTTTAAAGAAGTATAGAAATTGCCATCAGTACCTGGCGCTCCCATAGAGTATTAAGCTAAACACAGAAAATGTATGTGTTCACCATTACAGGCACAATTTACAGTCCTTGGAATACAAGTTAATATCTACACAAAATGGATATGTGAGGAGAGGAATGCTTTTGATTCATTGAGTGTTTTACATGTGCCATGTTCTAACCTGAAACTAGAGAGACTTCAGCTTGTAATTTTTCTATAACTCTATGAACCTGAAAGTAATCTGAGATAATGTGTGCATGAAAGGAGACCAAAAACCTGTCTTTCAAAACCTTGATCTGGTGAAATAAAACCATCAGAAATCTCATCCTATACCTGGCTATTTCTGAGGCAGCTGACAAACTTAAAGTTTAGATTATAGAGTGTTATTCTGGTGACAACAACAGAAAAGATGGAAGAAAAGAAGACATCTTTGGTTCGTGAGAGCCAATTTCATTTGGTGTAAATGTATCTTAGCAGATTAAGTATCTTGACAAATTGATCTACAATTTGAAAGACTTGGAAAATATACTTGAAACAATTTCTGACAACCATTCTCTCCTCCCCAACTACAAGCTGTGCTTCAATAAGTATTTTTTTTAATTGTGATAAAATATACAAAACATAAAATGTATCATCTGAACTATTTTCCGTGTGTACAATTCAGTAGCATTAAGTACAGTCACGTCTAGAAACTTGAGTGCTCTTGGTGTTTTGTTTAGGACTGACTTCCTTTCTTCACTTACAGTATCCCCCTCACCAACCTGGCTTTCCAACAACTTGGCAGAAAATTCTGAACCTGTGTACAAAAAAGAAAAAAGAACAATCTACATAGCACCCGTGGAAGGACATTTCATTAAAAACTTAGTGAAGGTCATGTCTGTAAGTCTCAGAATGTGGAGAGTTTGATGCAGGAGGATTGCTAGAGGCCAAGTGTTCAAGACCAGCCTGGGGAACATAGAAAAGCCCCATACAAAAATTTTTTAAAAAATTAACCAGGCCTGCACCACCACATGCCTGTGTCCCTAGCTCCTCTAGAAGCTGAGGTAGGAAGTTGGTAGGAGTTTGAGGTTGCAATGGGCTATGACGACACCACTGCACTCCAGCCTGATTCATAGAGCAAGACCCTGTCTCTCCCCCCACCCCCAAACAGGAAATCTGAATTAGTGGAGTGAGCTGTTGAGGCCTTTACTGGTGCTTTGCCTTATGCTACTGGAGCCCAGAGGGCCTCCTCGCCTGGGCTGCAGTGTGGATGGAGGGCTGGGACGTAGTGGAGGGGAGAGAAAAGTATTAAATTTTCAGAAAGAAGTTGAAAGTTTTTCTGTTTCTTTTCTTTTCTTTTCTTTCTTTCTTTTTTTTTTTTTTGTCATAAACCTTGTAGAGAAGTAGCTTTATCTGTTTCTAAGTCAGGTCTTCATCAATGTTATGGAGGCTAAACAGATCTTTTGATGCCTTGGGACCCTTCCATTGCCAAACTCGAACTGATGAACTCTCTGGTTCTACGGTGGAGGAGAGGAATGAGCTCTTTGGTGCTGGAGGATGCTGATCCAGGTTGGAAGTGAGAGAATATTTCTGTATTCCAAGGATCAGACAGACACTCTTTTTTTTTTTTTTTTTCCAGTATCCAGGACTGTTTTATTAATTTTGCAAGTGTAACATAGTACATGGCCCTTGGCAAATATCAATTTTATAACACTCTGTTACCTTTAGCAGAAAAAAAAAAATAGACATTTTAAAAAATTCGATAGTACCTCTTTAAAGAGAACACTTCAAAGGATGCATGGCCTAAAAGGGACGTATATGCAGCAACCCTTTTCAGAAAACTGGAAAGAAACATTTCATACACAGCACTTCCATCTACCGCGGCTTGGTGGTCACTGAAGACTTGGAGCCAGCTATGCCCCTGCTGCCCCCAGGCCCCACTGATAGGACACCAGGGCAGCGCTGGGCCTCGGCTGACAGTGTTTCTCTTGTGCTGGGCTCCCATAAAGGCAGCATTATCAGAGGTCTCTTGCGTGGCAGCCTCCTTCGGCTCCGGCTACCAGCACCATTCATCTGGCAACAGTGGGGTGGGCTCCTGCTCTGGGTAACTTGCTTTCCACTTCAACTGATGAATTTGTGTGGTCTCTCTTTTGTTTGTTTTCCAGGGGTCAGGACTAATGGGTGCTCTTGTGCTTCCAGACAGACACTCTTGAGCCTCACCATGACACAGGTCTGGGTGATAGGGGCCAGGACATTTGGAGCTGGTGAATGTTTGCGTGGGTGCCTGAGAGGAGTGGCTAAATCAGAGGATCCATCCTCCTCAACCCCACAGCTTTAGGAAAGAGCAGAGTTATCACAACTTCAACCCTGATGGGAACTGATCTTAAAGAGGGGGTTCCAAGCTGCCAGGGCAATGTAGAGACTCTGGGATTGATTACAGAGACCA